>PISW01006416.1:0-109603 GCA_004023785.1 Mungos mungo | reverse complement strand
TGCCTTGGGCAATGTGTGCCCGCCTAGTAGTTCTGGAGAGACTGACCTTTAGACCTAGTTTAGAGGGGAAACTTAAAGCCTGTCATGGCGTCTGCTAGGTTCAGACTCCTGTTCTTACATTTCCCCCTCTGTCTTGTAACTGAACCCAATCCTGGGTCAGCTGAGTTACCATTGTACCCCTAAAGCCTGGCATAGCCCTCCTTGGTGTAAGGGGAATTTCTTACCCTGTAAAGGGCATAGGGAAGGAGAGTTTACCCAATTTCCGCCAGTCTCCATGGTTAATTTGTCAAGTCATTTTTCCAAACAAAGAGATTTCTATCTCCATGAGGAATTCTGGCCTCAGCAAACAAGAAATACAGATGAGGAAAACAAGGCTTGAGGAAGTTTTGAAATTTCCCCAGATGGAGCAGGTAGTAAGAGACAGATCAAAACTCATTCTTGAGACTGTACGACTGTACGGTCCAGTACGGAAGCCGCGAGCATTATGTTGCTACTTAAATTTAAATTGGAATTAATTCGAATTAAATACAATTAAAATTTCAGTTCTTTCCTCTCACTCACTTCATAGTCAAAGCACTGGTCACTTTATGAACCTTACAGAAACAGCAGGTTTTTATTTATTACCTAAAAAAGATTTTTTTTAACATTTACTTATTTTTGAGAGACAGAGACAGTGTGATCAGGGGAGGAGCAGAGAGAGAGAGGGAGACACAGAATCCGAAGCAGGCTCCGGGCTCTGAGTTGTCAGCACAGAGCCCGACGCGGGGCTCGAACCCACAAACCATGAGATCATGACCTGAGCCGAAGTCAGATGCTGTTTCTGGGGCGCCTGGGTGGCTCAGTCGGTTGAGCCTCTGACTTTGGCTCAGGTCATGCTTTCACAGTTTGTGGGTTCGAGCCCCGCATCGGGCTCTGTGCTGACAGCTCAGAGCCCGGAGCCTGCTTCAGATTCTGTATCTCCCTCTCTCTTTCTCTGCTCGTTCCCTGCTCACGCCCTGTCTCTGTCAAAAATAAACATTAAAAAAAATTTTTTTAAGACATTTAAAAAAAAAAGAAACTCTGGTCTTTAATGGGAGCTTTATGCCAGTTTAAACTTTTGAAGATACAGATGAATCCATGATAGAGTCTTTTCTCCATCACACAAGATTTTCCAGCTGCGTATTCCTTTGTATATTCTTCACGGATAACGAAAGACTTCAAAAATGGATCTTGTAAGTAGCTTAAGAAAATAATTCAACCATTAGAAAATAGGTATGCAGGGAAATCTATCTTTAATGGTAAAAATTTGGAAACAACTGGAATGTCCCCAAAAGAATGGTCTAGCAAATTACAACAGAGCCATTTGAAAGGATATTTTGAAGGCAATTTAAATGTTGATTATGAAGGAGGATGACCGGGAAAATGCGTATCACATAACATTTTTAAAGAACAATATGAAATCAGCACCAGAACGGTGGGCCACTTCATAGCCTGAGAATAAGTAACAAGGAAAAGCAAGGCAATACTGAGCGTTGGTGAGGTGTGTGAACATACCAGTCCAGAGCTGGTGACAGGGAGCACAATACCGTACAGCCACATTAGAAACCATTTGAGCAGGTCCTCAGAAGGTTAAATACCGACTTACCACGTGACCCAGCAAGTCTTCGCCCAGGCTTAAACCCAAGGGAACTGAAAACAGGCTTTCAAATACTGGTGCGTGAATGTTCACGACAGCACGATTCACAACAGCCAAAAGGCGGCGACAACCCAAACGTGCTTCCTCTGCTGACCGGATAAACAAAATGCGGCATACCCACATTGAAACTGCAATGGAGGGGCGCCTGGGTGGCTCAGGTGATGATCTTGCGGTTCCTGGGTTCGAGCCCCGCGTCGGGCTCTGTGCTGACAGCTCGGAGCCTGGAGCCTGTCTTCAGATTCTGTGTCTCCCTCTCTCTCTGCCCTCCCCTGCTCGCTCGCTCTCTCTCTCTCTCTCTCTCTCTCTCAAAAAACAAAACTAAACAAAACAAAACATAAAAAAAGGAAAGAAACTGCAATGGAATGTGATTGGGCTGTAAAAAGGACTGAAGTACTTGTACATGTCACAATGTGGATAAGCTTTCAAAACATTCGGCGAAACGAAAGAAGCCAGTCACAGAAGACCACATATTGAGTCAATTCGTTTAGAGGAAATGTCCAGAATAAGCACATCTACAGAGAAAGAAAAATCTCTAGGGCTACGAGGATTGGGGGGAGATGGGGCGTGACTGCAATGGGAAAGAGGGGGTTCTTTGGGGATGACGGAAATGCTTTAAAAGTTATTGTGCTGGGGGAACGTGGGTGGCTCAGTTGGTTAAGCCTCTGACTCTTAACTTTGGCCCAGGTCATGATCTCATGGATCGTGGGCTGGAGCCCCACATGGGGCTCTGCACTGACAAGGCTGAGCCTGCTTGGGATTCTCGCTCTCCTCTCTCTCTGCCCCTCCCCTGCTCACACATGCGCTCTCTCGCTCTCTCTCAAAAAAAGTAAATAAACTTTTTAAAAACCTTAAAAAATTTATTGTGCTGACAGTTCCACAACTCGGTGATGATAATAACAACCACCGAGCGTCCAACTTTGGCTCAGGTCTTGGTCTCACAGTTCGTGGGTTCTAACCCTGCGTTGGATTCTGCGCTGACAGCAGGGAGCCTACTTAGGATTCTCTCTCTCTCTCTCTCTCTCTCTCTCTCTCTCTCTCTCTCTCCTCCTTCCTCCCCCACTTGTATTCTCTGTCTCAAAATAAATAAACTTTAAAAAAATTGTATACTTTGGGTGAACTGCATGGTACATGAATTATACCTCAAAGTTGCTATAAAAAAAGTACATCTAGTTATATGCACACTGTACCTAGAGAAAAGCAGATACAGAGAGGAAAAAATTCAAACTTAAAAATGTTTTGCAATGTGATTATATAATTATAATAACAAAAATACAAATGACTCCAGTTAATGGAGAGGAGTCAGTAGACTACAAGCAGGTTTTGTAAGCACTCCATGTTGTCTGCAGTAAAGATTCATTTTAGCACTTTCGAGCCAGACTTACGACATCTGGGGACAGGGACTGAGGGAAGAGCAGACAACTCTCCCTAAAATCAAAGGTAGCAGAATAAATTAGAGAGGCGACTGGCAGGGCGCCTCGGTGGCTCAGTCGGTTAAGCATCCAACTGCGGCCCAGGTCAGGCTCTCATAGTTCGAGCCCCACATCGGGCTCTGTGCTGACAACTCAGAGCCTGCAGCCTGCTTTGGATTCTGGGTCTCCCTCTCTCTCTGCCCCTCCCCAGTCTGGGCTCACACTCTCTCGCTGTGAAAAATAAACATTAAAAAAAAAAGAAAAAGGCAACTTACACACACACAGTAGGTCCATAGAATCATTAGCCGAGCAGATATGTCTTGGGTTGTATCCTGAGTCCATTCTCTCCCGCTCCATCCCCTCCCTAACAGTTTCCTTCTGGCCCATAACCTTGACTCCCTTCTGTAGTAATGATTCGCCAGTCTATTTACAGCACGGAGCTCTTTGCAGAGTTTGACTCCTGTAGCTCTCTGCCTCTTATTAGTAATAAGTGGGGGCGCCTGGGGGGACTCAGTGGGTTGGGCATCCAACTTCGGCTCAGGTCATGATCTAACAGTCTGTGAGTTCGAGCCCCACATCGGGCTCTGTGCTGACAGCTCAGAGTCTGGAGCCTGCTTCAGCTTCTGTGTCTCCCTCTCTCTGCCCCTCCCCCACTTGTACTCTGCCTCTAAAAAGTGAATAAACATTTAAATATTTTGTAAAATAGCTATAACGTTTATTACTAAACTATGTTCACTGGCATTAACTCTGTTCTCTTAGAATCAGCACTTACAAAAATACCTTTGGCTGGGTTTTGTTTTCTGTTTTTTTTTTTTTTGGACACAATACAAACTTGTTTATTTGGACTTTCTACCCCACACAAGTGTCAAGCTAGTGGTAACGAGGCAGAGGAACTGGAAAGGTGCGGGAAGGAATGTAATAGTGCCTCTTTTGTCCTCTTGTCACCTCTGAATGTCCACTTGGAGCCCAGAGCAGGTGCCTGCCCGAAGACAGCTCTGCCCTGCAAACCCTTTCCCCTCCTATCACCAAATTATGAAATGATAAGGCTCAGGCGATCAAGAGCAGGCTCAAGCAAATGATGCCGAGGCCCGCGACAAGAAGGCATGCATGCCTCAAAACAGAAAGAGACGTAGTTCAGGGATAATTAGCCACCTGGCACTGTTCACGCTCTACTCACGTGAGCCTATGTAGACCGCATATCACCTCCACGGTGAGTGTTCCTACTATCTACATTTTCAGATCGATCCGGGCAGGAATAGTAGGGTGCTAACGGCTTCACGGCTGGGAAGGGGAGGAACAAGAATTCAGTACAGGCAGTCAGACTGTAGAGCCTCACGCTGTACATCAGGGTTCCGTCACCTCAGTACCAGTGACCTTTGGGCCCAGATAACCCTGTGCTGTGAAGGCTGTCACGTGCAGTGTAGAATGTTTAACAACGCTGTTGACCTTGATCCGTTGGATGTCAAAAGCAACCGTCAGAAATGTCTCCAACATTGCCACATGTCTCCTAGGGGGTAAAATTATAGCCCATTGAGAACCACTGCTATGGACAGCAGGGAGCGGGGGCTAGTTTAGAGAATAAATAAATGGCCAATCTATGGTAACTAGTAAATAGCCCAACCTGTATTCAAACCTAGGATGACCTGACGCCATATGCTATTTTGCTGTATTGATCAATATGGCAGGAAAACCAAGAGCAGAGAGAAAGAAAGGAAGAAGAAATGCAAACAAATACACTTACTCTTTTGGACTGATTTGCTTTTGTTTAAAGCAAAAGAATCAGAAACAGTCCCTAGAAGCTAATAAGAGAAGGGTAAAGATAGGTAAAGAAAGAGCCCCCAGTGTACGTAAGACTACCTAAGAGTACACAGAGATATTCTCTAATGTAGCGTTTCCCTGAACTATGTATTCGAATCACCTACGGAGCTTAAAAAGTTCTGATAGCTGAGTCCCAGCCACAAGCGATTCTAATTTAATCGGTCTGGGATGTGGCCTGGGTTTAGGGCTTTTAAAAGCTCATCAAGTGCTGCTAGTCTGAATCCAAAACTAGGAAACACGGCTATAAATTATTCAACTAGCACTTTATTTTTATGGGGCTTGTCAATTATGTATAGTAAATTGATTGTATTTGTTTAACCTAATAGAAAACCAAATGGTTACCTAATAAATTGAGTACGTACATTATTATCAACATTCATTGATCAAGTTTGTAGAGGTTCATTGCATTCTCCAGCCAGAACGGGAAGCATTCTCTAGCTCCTAACTTTTTGGCCATCTTGTTTCCCATCATCATTTCCGGTAGAAAACGAACAAAAAATTGGCAATGTTATTAGTTATTTCATAGCTGTTCACAACACTGTAAAATCATTATGGAAGAAATTTTTTTCATTATTGGGTACAATGTGGTTTGGAATGGTTTCAGGGCTCTGAACACTTTCTTTTGGATTGTTCCAGGATTTTTGGTTAGGTGATTTTTCTACACGTTAACCTTGTCCGTACCCCCACGAACAATCCAGAATTCACGGGATTAAATGCAACAAATGCATTTCTAATATGGTATGTATTCAGGGAACATTAGACACTGTAGATTTTTATAGTCTAACCTTCAAACTATGGAAAAGATAACCATTTTCTCAACTTGCTTTCTATGACAATGACCAGCAAATCTTGTCTAATGTAGAAATGACACTGCTATTCATGCTGAATATCCCCCCTTTCATTCCCTGGACAGTCTACACCTCCACATGGTAGGCAATAAAACAGTATGGACCTTCTAATCATTTCTCTAGTCCTGATGATCATTTCTAAGGACGTTGAACAAAACTTTGTCCAGCAATTTGCATTGATTCTTAGAAGATGGTCACTTCTCATACATTGATTCATGGAATCCATTAGATTCGTCAGAATTTAGCAAAAGAAACCAAGAATTACGTTCAATTACAAGTGAGTTTCAACCACTACTCTGAAGATTAGGGAATGGGTTTGCTTATTTTGTTTTGTGGTTCTTGCCAATGTTGTTGGGTATTTTTTTGGAATGAAAAGAAGGCTGGGAAGGGTCACGAGTTTTCCCAGGTCCTGGAAGTAACTAAATACTTACTTCCAAGAGCAGAGGTGGAATTCAAACAATTATAGCAGAAACTCTCTTCAAGAGTGTCTACACATCCCTTGTGGCTAGCATTGAATTGGATTCTTAGACTCCAGAACCAAAAGAAAATAGCACTGACCCTGGATAGCAGAAATAACCGAATTCATATAACACGTATATTCCCAGAGACTTATATATCACTTAATGACATGTCATTTGATTTTAATTCCATAAATGGTCCACTCCTACAGTTAATGCTTTACAAACAAACAAAGCATCTGGCAACCTGCTCTGCACGTTAAAAATATGCCTTTTAGGGGCACCTGGGTGGCTCAGTGGGTTAAGCGTCATACTCTTGATTTCAGCTCAAGGCACAATCTCACAGTTCCTGAGTTCAAGCCCCGCATGTGCTGATGGTGCAGAGCCTGCTTGGGATTCTCTCTCTCCCTCTCTGTCTGTCCCTCCCTTCCCTGCTCATGCTCCTCATGCTCTCTTTCTCTCTCTCTCTCTCTCAAAATAAGTAAGTAAACATTACATATATATATATATGCGCCTTTTTAGGTCCAAAATATGTGCTGTTTATTGACTCACTAGGGGAAAGATCCTTGAATCACATAAATTATTATTCTCTACTTTATTTTATGTAACTTCTTTCTCTCGTTCCGTTGCTCCTTTGTGAGCTGGAGGTGAACACGGCCCAGGATGACGTCTGCAGGGGGAAGGATGGAGTGACGCGGACTAAGTACGGGGCAGATGCTCACATGCATGTTTGCAGGCTGTGGATTGCTCGGCTCTGCTTTCGGTTTCCATTGATTTGTTGGCGTTGACTAGATCTACTACCGCAATGCTTTGTCTCAGAGAGCCAGTTTTTTGTTTGGGGGGTTTTTATGTCTTTTTTTTTTTTTTTTTTTTTTGAGAGCCAGTGTTTCATCTTCCCTGCAGCAGCATGTCCCTGGTGCACAGGTCGTTTCCTGGCGACCTCAACGTAGCCAGGAAACAGCCAAGAGTGAACAAATAAGCCAAAGTACCTGCAAGCAACTAAAACAGCTATGGCCGGTCCGCACCTTCCAAACACTTCACAAGCAGGAAGGCCCTTTGGAGCTGTCTGCAGGTAGTTCTAGTAAACTCTACTCTGTGATTTTCTAGCAAAGCACATCAGAAACAGCAAATGTGTTGGGAGGTTAGGAAAGGAGGGTTGCCAAAGGCTGGGACACTGGCCACCATGAAAATGACATCTGATAGACTGCAAGAGAGAAACAGACCAAAGAACAAGAAAAGAAAGCCTATAAAAACAAGAATCAAGGAATCGAAACTCACAGATCAAATCATGCCAACAAGACGCAAATCACCCGGGACTTGAACTGCATGTGAGAACATCGTTGGATTTCAGCGTGGGAGAGAAACTGACATCCATCACAGGAAGCCTGAGATAAAAAGACAAGAACAAGGTACGTTCAGGAAACTGTTGGAGAAGCCAGGAAGTCAGCGATACATTTTAGAAAGATTTCTAGCCCATACGGTTTTGCTGTTATTTTTGTCTTTAAATGAGTAAAGATCAGGGAGGGGGGAGAAAAGAGCTTGTACTTTGTAAGCAGTTAAAAACTGTAACAGAGAAAAGAACATCAGATCCAGAAGTCATTTAAATACCCCCACATGTTCCCTAACATGCAGGATATATTAGGCATTACCATACTTCAAAGCATGAAAATCTCTTTAGAAGTGTCATGTTCTGCAAATATCACTATAACAGCAAATGTGATTCCCGAAGGAGAGAGACACACACAGAGGCAGAGAGATCCAGAAAGAGACTACTGACTCTCCGACCTGTCAGGGTATCACCATTCCGTCTTTCTTGCCATTTTTTTCCCAGCCATCTACGCTCCCGACGGTGACCTAGTTATTAACATAATTCATTCTGCTTTACTTATCATTCATCAGACTTCCTTGCCATGCACGTAGATACTCATAATTTTCATCTCATGGCTGCGATGGCCTGTGGCATCCCACATTCCAGGATCCAAAACTGCTTCCAACTTTCTTAAGTATCCATAAACAATTGTAAACAAACAAACAAACAAACAGCTCTTTCCTTTTGCCTTGTTGCATCCGAGAGAGCTAGGTGGATCTACCTGAGCACTCCGAGGAAACTGGGCCAGGGTCCGGTTCTCGCCGCTTCAGCGCAAACCCCACCCCTACCCGGCCCCGGGCCTGCTCCGCAAATACAGCTTCAATGTGTACCGCCAGTGTGTCAGTCCGCACTCGAAGGATACAGGCTTGCGGCACCTGGGTGGCTCAGTTGCTTAGGCGACCGACTTTGGCTCAGGTCATGATCTCATGGTTCGTGAGTTCGAGCCCCACGTCGGGCTCTGTGCTGACAGCTCGGAGCCTGGAGCCCATTTCCGATTCTGTGTCTCCCTCTCTCTCTCTGCCCCTCCCCTGCTCATGCTCCGTGTCTCTTTCCTTCAAAAATAAATAAGCATTAAAAAAAAAAAAAAGAAGAAGGATACAGGCTTCAGGAACCTGGATTAACTGACCTTCCTCGAACGGGTCATTCAGGATCCCTACCTCAAGTGCAGATAGCCAACAGAGCTACCTTAAAGCTGGCTCCTCGTGCATAAAATAAAAATACTTCAATTATGAGTGCTTTAAAAAAAAAAGAAAGAAACACGAAGCCTAAAATGGAGTCATTTGCACACACACACACACACACACACACACACACACACACCCCTCCACAGCACACCCAGACTTCATTAGTTTCAACTTCTGCAGGAATGAGCCCTTTTCAGTCAGATCGTAATGTCCTGATAGGCTTTCCTTTGGAGTTATCTGCATGATAAAAACATTGCTGGGGCGCCTGGGTGGCTCAGTCGGTTAAGCTCAGGTCATGATCTCACGGTTCGTGAGTTCGAGCCCCGCGTCGGGCTCTGTGCTGACAGCTAGCTCAGAGCCGGGAGCCTGCTTCAGATTCTGTGCCTCCCTCTCTCTCTGACCCTCCCCTGCTTGTGCTGTCTCTCTCTCTCTAAAATAAATAATTTCTATTCCCTTCCCTCCCAAAACAAGAAGTAACAATCCTTTCTTTTCTTTTGCTAATAACTTTAGGCCGCGCCCTCCTTCCTGCGAAAACCTCCTCCTCGAGTGTCTACCGTACTTTTAGCTGGGATACTGCTCCATTCAGGAATCACTTAAAAAATCATTTATATCTTTTTTTTTTAATGTAAACTCGACATCCACCTTGGGGCTTGAACTCGAGATCCTGAGTCGGATGCTCTACTGACTGAGCCAGCCAGGCGCCCCCAGATCTTTAAATTCACTCAGTTGAATTTTGGTTTTTAACACAATACTGTAATAAACATCTATATCTATCTAGGTAGACATATATAGCTTTTATGTTCTTTTATCAGAGGATAAATTCCCCACTAATCAAGACCTCCCCCCCCCAGATTAGCCTCAACCTAACCTTCCACTCGGAGCCTGCTTTCTCCCACTGCTCTAGGCTGTGCAGGCAGGGCCCTTGGGTGGCTTGGTCGGTGGAGCCTGCGACTTCAGCTCAGGTCACGACCTCAGGGTTTGTGAGTTCGGCCCGCATTGGTCTCGCTGCCGACATGGGGGCTTGCTGCTGACAGCACACGGACCAATTCCGATCCTCTGTCCCCCTCTCTCTGCCCCTCCCCCGCTCATCCTTTCCCTCTCAAAACTAAATCAACACTTAAAAAAAATGTTTATTAATTGCCGAAGAACCCAGAAATTTGTTCTTCGCAGAGACAGCGAGAGCCTTTTGCTGCCATCTGGTGGACATTGGGCGCCGGCGGCTGCGGTGTCCGTTGCTTCTGTGTTAAGGCAAAGATGACCCCGTGCTCACGAGGAGCGCGTGTCTCCGGCTCTTACACCTGAGTACACACCACCCATCTGTGAAAAGGGCCCAGCGGGCATAGTTGTTCCTCTATGAACAGATGAAGACAGGCTCTGAGGACTAGTCTCTTGACCCAGGTCACACAAGCAGTAAGGGACAAAGCCAGATCATTTTGTCCCTCCCACCACATGAGCTCCTGGTGTCTGATATCCGTGCCAAGCAAAATCTGAAAATATTGGGGGTGCGGCACTATTAACCTGATTTTCTTTCCATAATCTGTCAGGAGAATACTGTACAGTATATATGCAGTGTCCTTTACTTTGTACCATGACCTATAAAATATCTCGTGAGAACAGAAAACATGCCATCCGTGAAACTATGCTCTAAAAAAACCTCTTACACGTTGTTGGGCTCAAATGATTTTAGCCAGTTGAAGTTAACACTATTACTTAGAGATTAACCTAATCCTGAGCTTCTTGAAGATATAACTTTTTTTAAATGGGAAAGAATAGAGTTGGAAATGCAGTCTACGGCCAACACCTTGTTGAACTTTCAGTGTACAGTTCCACTCATGTACATGCGATGACATATGTCACAAAAGTGTCTGGCTGTGAGATTCATGTACTTCCCCCGTTACTTTCTGAAGTATTTCCCATCACTAACTATCCAGCTCTGCCCTCTGCTGGATGAAAATGGTACTGCTTTGCAGAGCTCCGCACACATGGAACGTAGTGCTTTTTACAATCCTCCCCATTTAAACAAAAAGTTTTCATTACCTGAATATTGAGTAACATTTAATAAGTAGTTGGCTCTATCTCACACCAGTCCCCTAATCCCCTTTATAAATTACTATTCAAGAATCTCACCCACCGAAGATTCAAAACACTGTTAAAAAGACGAGCTCTATCCTGTTAGTATTATCAGTTGAGACTGAGTCTTGTTACTTCTCAAAAAAGGACTCATAATTAAATATAAAAATGTAAATATGGGTTAATCTTTTTGGAGTTTCCCACGTCTCAGGAAAATGCATAATGAATCCTTTCGTTAGAGTATTTAAGTGAGTCCCACTTCATTTCATTATTTCACCGAACCAGTATTTTTTCCCATGTAGTATGCTAGGTTTTGATCACACAGATCCCACTAAAACATGCCCCCAATTCTCAGGAGGCTTATCGCTGAGCAGAAGAGGCTGAGAAGTAAAGTGACAATTGTAGAGTAACACATGTCACCAACACTGGGATGGCCCAGAGACCCCGTTAGTGAAGGACTTGGTGCTCCAGACACAGAAAGCCACCTCGCCCAACGCCAGGCGGCTTTCCAGGAGCCCTGGCCAGGGACCGCTCCACATGGGAGAATAATGGCCGACCCATCTCCACGCAATGGGCCCCGGCTCGGGAGGGCCGTTCGGGCTCCCGGGACGCCTGTGGGTTCCGTGAAGTCTGTCGTTAGGCCACAGCCTGGCTCAACTCCTCTCTCGGCCCCAGTGGTTCTCTAAGGGGAGTGACTATGGCCCCCCCTCCACCCCCACCAGGGATACTTGGCAATGTCTGGAGACATTTTTGGTCATCACAGCTGGGGATGGAGGCGAGGATGGGGGAGGAGAGGTGTGTGTGTGTGTGTGCACAATGCCCAGGACGGCCCCAACAGCAAAGTACCTCCTGGCCCAGAACGTCAGGGCGCTCCGGCTGAGCGAGCCTGTTCTACCCAATCCTGCTTGCTCCCTTTCCCTTTCCTGGGTGTCGGTGCCTTCATAAACACCCTCCGCCCTAAACTCCATCTCAGAGCCGGCTCGCTGGGGAAGAGTTGCACAGAGAGACCTACAACCGGAAACCATCTGGCTTTCTACGTGCGCGCATAAGCAAAAGAGTGTGTACGTGTTGAAAAGTATTGGCATAAAACAAAAGTGGGAGGATACGCACTAATTATAAAGAGTGGTTCTTGTAGAGTAACGGTGTTGGGAGTGGTTCTTGGTGATTTCCTCCGGGCGGAGCGCATGTGTCTTCCGAGGTCTGTGGGTGTCTTCTTGTGTTTTGCTCTGTGCGCTAAGCGCGTGTGACTTTGCAGGTTGGGGGAGGGACAGTGTGGTAACTACAAACAAACAAACAAACAAAATAGAGGACAGAGCCCACAGTATCAGACAGGGCAGAGACCAAATAACAGTCGGTAGCAGATAGGAAGAAGTCTGCAGAGAGCCCCAGGTCACAGCAGAGCTGTCACGGCCTGCAGGCAGAGAAATAGCGTGTTCAGTGGAAGGAAGGCGAGGATATCTAGGTAGCCTGCTTTTCACAGAAGCAGGACCAAAAACAGAAGGAGAAAGAACAGTAAGGAGAGAGAGGTGAAACATCAACCAAAACGATTGTAAAGATCAGAGAGGCTGAGCAAGGCTGATGCTAATGGGGATGGGGCTGGGGAAGGAAAAGCCTGATGTAAGAAGAGGTCCATAACTGAGGGAGCGGGTGCCCCCCGAGGCCATGGGGTTGGATCCAGAGAACACGATCAGGGATCGGCCTAAGCAGAAGACAGGATCCCTCTTCCTCTAAAACAAGAGACCAGGTGAGTGTGGGGTTCAGAGGGGGCTGCATTTCGAGGTGAGGACACCCGCCCTGGTCATTTGCATTTTTGTCTGGAGTGAGGTTCTGGAGGGGGGGGCAGGGAAGCTCGAAGGAAGGGTCTGGAAGGTGGGACAAAGCTGAAGGAGATCAGAAAGTGTAGAAGGGACCCTCAGGGGGCCCTGAAGCCACCAAGAGGCAATGCTCCTGGGAGAATGATGTGGAGACCAAAGGCAAACGAAATGTAGAAAAAATGAAATTTCCTTCCAACTCGCAGCCCATCGACAAGTCCTTGAGACGGGCAGAGTGACCTTCCCCCAGGAGCTCAGCTGCCTCAATGTGAACACCTTGCTAGAGGCGAAAGGCGACCTTAGCTTGACATTAGCCCAACCTCCAGGATCCTGTAAATCTCCCTTACCTTATAAAAATTCCTTTGGAAACTTCCTTTATCTCCTCCCCGGAAGATAGTATGTTAGCCCTCAGAGCCTGGAACCTGCTTCGGGTTCTGGGGCCCCTTCTCTCTCCCTGCCCCTCCCCGCGCGCACTCTGTCTCTCAATCTCTTTCAAAAAATAAATAAACCTTTAAAAAAGCGTTTAAATGACCTTCCTTCATGCAGCGCCCAGGTAGGAGCTCAGGACTGTGTGCCGGTGTCTTTGCACGCTCACCAGACCCAGGCAAGGCGGCTGGAGGCTCACCAGCTTCTCCACAACACTCAGGCCGCAGAGGGGGCCCAGGGGTGGGGGGATCCAAAAAGCCCCCCAGAGGATTAGCCATGGCGTCCCACACCTAACGCGATCATCCACACCCGTTCATCCCGGGGGGGGGGGGGGGGACTTTGGGGCCCCTGGTGCCACAGTCTGGGACTACTCTGGGCTACTTCAAGGCTCACGATGCAGCATGACATGTCCTCTTTATACTCTGCTCCTTCTTGTCCTCCGCCTCGTAGGGAGAAGAGATTGCTGGAAGGCCGGGGAAGTGGAGGTAGAGTTTCTTTAAATCGCCCGCGGCAAGGAAATCTCCATAGGCCGTTGCCTAAAGCCTGTTCTCTCCCGGTACAGTCTTCCCGCTTCCTCCACTCCCAGGACACTGTGACACGACATGCTGTGACACATGGCCTTAATAGGCTTTTAGATGCTCTGCTTAAAGAAATGGTCCTGGGGCGCCTGGGCGGCTCAGTCGGTTAAGCGTCCAACTTCGGCTCAGGTCATGATCTCATGGTTTGTGGGTTCGGGCCCTGTGTTGGGCTCTGTGCTGACAGCTCAGAGCCTGGAACCTGCTTCAGATTCTGTGTCTCCCTTTTCTCTGTCTCAAAAATAAATAAAAACATAAAATAAAAATAATTTTTTTTTGATAAAGGAACGGTCCTCAGCTGGGAGCGATTTAGCCCCCCAAGGGAGATTTGGCAATTTGGGATTGTCACCAACGGAGAGGGGAGGGATGAGGGGTCGCTCCCAGTATCCCGTGGGTGGAGGCCTGGGAGCTAGTCAACACAGGACAGAGCCCACAGAGCAGGACGACCCGGCCTCAAATGTCAATAGCGCCGAGGGCAGAAAACCCTAATTTAAAGCGCTCCTCATCTGCAAGGACCCTTAAAGTTTTGCTAAAATCCACATAAGGGTTATTTATAATTTGAGGTGTCTTCCCAAGCAAGTGAAAGACCTTCTCAGGCAAGATGGTGAAGAATGGTAGGATTTACAAACATCCACCAGATGGCGATATAACACAAGGGAAAAATCCAACCCGCCGCCTCCGTTTCAGAATCCAGTTTCTCTCCCCGGTCAGCCCTCTGGGGGAACACTGCCCATCCTTTTCAAATGGGAGCCTCACTTTTTAAGTACGTAGTGTTCCCCACCACCAATATTTCTTATGCAAATGAATTAAAATGAATAATGACTGGGGCTTCTGGGTGACTCGGTAGGTTAAAGCGTCCGACTCTTGATTTCTGCTCGAGTCATGATCTCACAGTGCGTGAGATCGAGCCCCTTATGAGGCTCTGTGCTGACAGCATAGAGCCTGCTTGGGATTTTCTCTCTCCCTCTCTCTCTACGCCCCCGCCCCCCGCCTCTTGCTCTCTCTCTCTCTCAAAATAAACTTAAAAAAAAAAAAGAATAATCACTAGGGGCGTCTGGGTGTCTCAGCTGATTAAGCGTCTGACTTCAGCTCAGATCATGATCTCGCCGTTCGTGAGTTGAGCCCTGCGTCAGGCTCTGTGCTGCCAGTGCAGGGCCTGCTTGGGGTCCTCTGTCTCCCTCTCTCTGCCCCTCCTCACCTCACACATTCTCTCTCTCTCTCTCTCAAAAATAAACATGTTTTACATGAATAATGACTAAAACTCAGTCTGGAAGATGAAAAGAACAGGGTCAGGTCTTCAGTTAACTGCGGAGTTTCCATTCCCTGTGGGAACAAGGGGGCGAGAAAATCTTCTAGCATCTCGTTGCCTCCTTTCGGGAACTTTTAGCCAGACACCTGGCCAGCAGACAATTCCAAGACTCCTTTGACGTTAGGACAGCTGGTTGATGAATTTCTGGCCATCAGTGGGATTCGAGCCGAAGTGTTGTGAGTATCCTCTGGGTGGTAGTACATTTAAAGCACGGGTTCTCATCCAAGGGTGACTTTGCCTTCCAGGGGACATTTGGCAACTTCTAGAGACATTCTTGGTTGTCCTACTGGGGGATGCCACTGTCATCTAGTGGGTAAAGGCCAAGGATGCTACTAAAATCCTACAGGGCTTAAAAGAGCCTCCAAAAAAAAACCACAGAACTATCCAGCTCCAAATATGAACTATGCCCAGGTGGAAACCCTACCTTAGAGGGGAGGGGCATGCCCCAGCTTCCCCACCCCCCCACCCCCCCCACCCCCCGCTGGAAGATACTACGGAGCCTCGTTTTTTGACCACGAGGGCCCAGGCGGCAAACCAGGGAACGCGGAGCTACAAGAGAGGTGAACTTGGAGTCCCTGGCCCCAGGTGTCTACCCTTCCGCTCTGGACACCTTATTACACCCAGAGGGACAGAAATACATTTCCAAGAGTTTGAGCCACTCTCCTTCTGGGTCTCTGGGACAGCAGAGTAATAAATATCCTACTTAACAGCATCATCTCCATTATGTACATACACACCCCAGCGCCGTAGCACACTCGGTCCTACTTCTCCGCTGACTGCCCGGAGACTTGTCCACTGGAGGTCTGCTCTGTTCTGCCCCTTCCAGGGGCCCCCTGAGCTCTTTCGCTCTGGCGTCTTACCCCTCCTCTCTCTCCCCTTCCTCTCCCGATGTGGTCTCTTCCCGAAGGCAGAGATTCCACCATGCCCAGCTGCTTTATCAGCCTCGGGCCATATCTGCCTGGGCCCAGAAGACACTCCTGCCATTTTCTTCCCGCTCTAGCCACAGACAGCTCATTCCGCCCACATCCATTTTCTGAACAGGGGAGGAAGAACCCTCAATATACACACCCTTGCCGGCCCTTACCCTGCTTACGTCCTTCATTTAACTGAGATATGCAATGACACGACTTATCTGTTATTGTCTGTGCTCTACTCAACAGAGTGCTACTTTTATGAGGTCAAAATCTGTCTTGTTCACCACTGTGTATCTGGTAAACAGAATACCATCGTCCAAAAGAAATATATAAACATATGACGCATAGGACATGTATCATTTCGAACGTTCTAGCCACAGGGCGCATGGGTGGCTCCCTTGGCTAACCCTCCAACTCCCGATTTCCACTCAGGTCAAGAGCACACAGGTCTTGAGCTTGAGCCCTACGTCCCACTCGTGCTTGCGATTCTCTGTCTCCCTCTCTTCACTCTCTCTCAAAAATAAATAAAAATTTTAAATGTTCTAGCAGTCACATTAACCAAGGAAAAAGACAAAGGTGAAATTAACCGTAATCTCGATTTCTCTAAACAGTCCTTCCCTAACACGTTACTACTAGTAAAGTGAGGTATTTTACATCCTCTGTCTCATAATTCTTCAAGATCCATGGTGTAATCTACCCTTACAGCATACCTCAGTTCAGACTACCACATTGCAAGCTCACGACAGCCACGTGTGTCTAGTGGTTTCGATGGACAATGCAGATATAGAATACCAACTCACACACAGTAGGCATCCATGACATATTTGTTAATGTTCTATACTGTGTAATTCTTCTGTAGTATAGGAATAACGCGGTAATAACATCCGCACCATGGGTAGAGTCTAATTGCCTTAGGTATCTCCTCTTATGAAGGCATTTACAGTTTGGTTTTCACTTTTAAAGATAATTCTGCAATGAACATCTGGTTTAACGTCTGTCTTCCCTCGGAATAAATTCCCAGAAGTGAAAATTCTAGGACAAAAGTATTTCCCCTTCAGGGTTCTTGCTGTGGTTTTCCAAATTACTCCAGTGGTTATTGCTCCGTTATCGACGAATCCCTGCGATGCTAACAGGGCACGTGTTGCTGATAATGACCGTGATACAAATAATGTTAAGAGGTACTAATTCTGGTCTGCTATATTGCACCAGGCACTGGGCGCTAGGGATTATTCGCATTATGGGCAAGAACACGAGACTCGGAAGGTTAATAAGCTAAACGCTAGCATCGCCCTCGGACTAGATTTGGGTGGCTATTTCCAAAGGCTGGGCGTGTCCTCCTGCCACGACCTTTAGCCCTTCCAGCTTTTTTAAAAATAGGAAAGGCTATCTAAAGACAGGAGGGGGAAGATGAGAGAGCTGAGAGAAAGGCAAAAAGTCCAAAGTCGAGGAAGTGGCGCGGGGACAAAGGGCTGCAGGAACGACCCTCCTCTTCCGGTCCCGCCGCACCGGTCGGCGGAGGTACAGCCGCCCCACCCAGCGGCCGGCACGCGGGAGCCCCGCCCCGTCCCGTCGCCCCGCCCTCCTTCAGCCGCCCCGACGCTCCGCCCCAGGAGGCGGAGCCTCCTCTCGCGACAGTTCCCCACGTGGTGTAGGAACGCTGCGCGGACGTGGCGTCAGCGGCGGCGTGCCCGGGACTTCCGGCGGCGCCACTCACGTGATCCGCGCCGGAAGTGCATTTCTGGTCTCCCGGGCAACAGCCCCTCCCGCCGGCGCCCCGTAGGTCTCTTCACAGGAAATAGGTCCATGTTCGCCCACCGCCCGCGAGCAGCAAGCGACGAGCCCACGAGGTGACTCCGGGGACTGCTGGGTTTCCTTTGGGGAGTGAGGGAGGGGCCTGGAGGCCCCGGAGCCTGGCTGCTTCCGATGCCAGGAGAGCCGAGGGCTTGGCCGCCTCGTAGTCGTACTTAGCATCGTCCCGCAGGGCCCATGAGATTCCTAAGTCATTGCTGGTTCAGTCGTGACCGAGAACCGGTCCCAGAGACTCCGCTCTGCCGCGCTTCGGAATCAGCGGAAGTCTTTTAAGAATTCTTATGCCCGGGCCCCCGTCCCAGACCGTTTAAATTTGAGTATCCATACGTGGGGCCCGGGCATCGGAGTTTTTATTAAAGCTCCCCCACGTGATTCCGAAGTGTCGAGTAACGCTCTGTATCCTTGAGTCCGGAAAGTGAATGCAGACTTGGGCCGTGCAGCCCAGGGCAGCCTCGTCCTTGCAGGGATGCTCGGAATAGTGGCCCGTCTACTGAAAACTTGGCGTTTTCGTTCTTTTCCTCACGCTTTGACCTCTGTGGGAGATCAGACATTTTGGTGAAAGTTACCTGGAGAACATTTGGCACCTGTGGGTTTTTTTAGGCGCCTTTTATGTGTGAAGGTGGAGAATGTCTTTGCCCACTTTTCTTCCTCAGTAACTAAGTGGAATTGAACCAGGGACCAACGAAGTACCTTTTAGCTCTGAAATCCTAGGATTCCCTTAGTACAGATCACATGGTTCTGAACAACTTGATCGTTTTCAGGAATGATTTTTTAAAGTTGTTTCCTAGGCTAGGTTCTGTACTCAGCCGTTTTGCACCGGAAGTCAGAACAACATTGTTCGAAAGTCCAGACTAAAGATGAATAACACTTCTGGGTTTATTTACTCGTCGTTTCCATGATCTGTGGGGTGGAGGTAACCTTTACAAATACAACTTAGATAATACAGTTTATAACAGCCCCTTTGGGATGGCAAGGCAAACAGATACCATATATTTTTAAAGATCATTGGTTAGTACCTTGGGATGGGTATAACCAAAGGCAGGGTCACAGGACGGTGTATAGATCTCCGTGTTTGTTGCTGCCCTGGGAAAGTATGCAAATGAAAGCTCCAGAGAGAAATTTTCAATCTAAAACTGTTGGGCTGTTTTTTCGGATCCAGCATGTAAGGGGTGAGATGAGGACCAGGGGAGGCGGCGGAATTGAACAATTAAGGCCTCTTGGAGCTCCCCCTCCCGTAGGAAATCCGCCATAGAACAGTAGGACAAGTGAAGAAACGGCGTAACTGCAGTCGATCAAAGATCAGATGAAAATATTTTTGAAAACATATTAGTGGGGCGTCTGGGTGGCTCAGTTGGTTAAGCATCTGGCTCTTGATTTCGGCTCAGGGCATGATCTCTTGTGGTTCATGAGATCGTGCCGGATGCTCAGCGCTGACAGTGCAGATACGGCTTGGGAACCTCTCTCTGTGCCCCCACCCCCACTCATGTGCATGAGCTCCCACTCTCTCAAAAAAAAAAAAACAAAAAAAACAATGTATTTAAATGTCTGCTTCCTGAAAAGATTTGGAACTTTACAATTCTTTGAGTGACTAGCTACTCAGTTTATTTAGGGAGGTAGAAGGAAGAGGAGAGTCTAATCTTTGGAACCAACAAACTCACCGGCATCCAAAGCCAGGAAGATATAGCTATGGTTTTTATGCTAGAAGGAAAATGGGAAATTTATTTTTTTAATTTTTTTTTTATTGTTTTATTTATTTTTGATACAGAGAGAGACAGAGCATGAGAAGGGGAGGGGCAGAGAGAGAAGGAGACACAGAACCGGAAACAGGTTCCAGGCTCTGAGCTAGCTGTCAGCACAAAGCCTGATGCGGGGCTCAAACCCACGAATGTGAGATCTGACCTGAGCCGAAGTCGGAGGCTCAACCGACTGAGCCACCCAGGTGCCCCGGAAAATGGGAAATTTAAAAGAAAGAGCTTGCAGAATCCATGCTTACGAGTAATTGATTAAGTGAGTGGGGCATAGCGAGTGCCGTATAAATTCAGAAAAGACAGGGATGAAATAGAATTACCATGTATGGGTTTATACAAGTAAAACTTGAAATCCAGCGCCTGAAATCTACTGGTGGTCTTCACCACTTTAAACTAGTCACAGGTTTTGCTGAATGCTCCGAACTTGCATAACCTGCCTGTTCAACCTTTACCCCTTTACAGTCGCATTGGGTTTTGCTATGTGAGGGATACACTGTCAGTGTGGTGAACTTCTGTTTCCTCGTTTGAGCTGTATTATTATTATGTCCTGAGTTACCCCAGTGTTCAACCCTCCCATTGCCTGTTTTGTTTGTGAGTCACGGGGTAACTTTGTTTTTGAGTGGCCTCATATTTCACTTAAGATTCTGATGTTAGGCACGTGGGGATTTGGTGAACTTGCAAATAAATCCACTCACAAATCCATTGCCCTGCTGACAAATTAAACAATGCCATTCTGTGGGTGGAATGTTACTTGTATTTTTTTTCTTTTAAGAATGCCTAACTACATCCTTTCAGCCTCTGCCAGTGAGAGAGGAAATTGGGGTTTGGGGTTGAAGGGATGAAAAGGAAATAAAACTTTTTTGGCTCCCTCACCCATCAGTTTTAATGATAGCCGTTATAGACAGACAGGTACGGGCTTTCTGAACTCAGTAGCATGTGCCCTTGTAGGAGGCCTGTGTCCGGCCGAGACATAGAGCCTGGCTGGACTCCTGAGGGTAGGAGAAGGCCATTCAGTCTTGGGCCATTTTATTTTTCATGTTTGTTTATTTTTGAGAGAGAGAGACAGAGTGTGAGCAGGAGAGGGACAGAGAGAGAGAGGGAGGCACAGAATCCGAAGCAGGCTTCAGGCTCCAGGCTGCCAGCACAGAGCCCGATGCGGGGCTCGAACCCACGAACTGTGAGATCATGACCTGAGCCCAATTCGGACACTTAACCAACTGAGCCACCCAGGCGTGCCTTCAGCCATCTTTGATGTCCACAATACCCAGCGGGGACCACGCTAAGCCACAGGAGGGAGCCCACGAGGCCATTGAAGTTGCCCTCAGGCAGCTGGGGGTGGGGAGCAGGAAGCAGTGCTGTCAGAAAGCCTTTTATTATCTCAGTGGGGGAAGCTCCTACTGGTGCAGGCGTTATTGGAAGGTATCTTCTCTGAGAGAGTTCTTCCTGCAGATACAGAAATTCCTTAGAACCACATGACCCAATTACATAATTTACCTTTCTCATTGTACATTTATTCTGCGCAGTCTCCAGTGGACCCCCTTCTACCCTGAAGCATATACCGAAGGCCTAAATTAGATCCCCCAAAGTATCTGGTTGGTTCAGAGAGCCCAGTCACTGGGAGCCTTATCGGAAAGGGTTGATTGACTCCAGGGTCTCTGGCCAGCATAACTTATTTAATGATTGACTTATTAATGGGTGTCGTTGCAAAAAAATCAAAGCAGGTGAGTTTTCAGGTGTTTAATATTCAGAATTCTATTGGAAAAGGAGGCCAGAGAGGAAAATCCAGTTGCAGTGTACATTCTCGTTTGAGGGGCATTTGTGTTTATTTTATTGGTTGGGATGGCACGTCCTGTATCCTATTTTTACAAGAATATAAATATGCTGTTAAAAGTATACGATGTCACTACCTTTTAACAAAGCCGCATTGCTTATTTGTGGACGTTCTTAAAAACTTCATGGAAATAGTTGGCTTTTTCTCACTGAAAGCAACAAAGCTCTCGCCTGTTACCCCTCATGTCTATGCAGGCATCTGAGAATACATCTCCTAAATCCATACATCATACATCTGGGGATAAGCACAGTCATTGAAGAGCAGGCGCATTTTTTAAGAAAGGCCGTATGGGAAAATACATGGTTCAGGACCCAGGGCACAGCAGTGTTTCGTGAATGACCTCAGCGCTGTTTTTTCCTTCCTCCTCTGGTGGTTGAGGACAGAGCATGAATTCGGTCTCTGTCCTCGCCCGGGCTCAGCTGGGGAGTGACTGTTAGGCCATTGTGCTCGCCGGGGCGGGCCGCGGGTCTGGTGGTACTGTGGGTCCCGGCCTGCCCTGACATTGCCTTTCTCTTTTCTTTCAGCTCCACCATCCCGGTGGCAGAGAAGCCGCCGTTGGCTCCATGAAGCCGTGGGCCATAAAAGAGTAGGAGACACTCCCAAAGAGGTGGGGAGTGAAGGATAAAGCCGGTGGAAAGGCATATAAATCTGTGACCATAGGTCTCTCCTCTTTGAACTGGTGGTGGTTTTTCAAAGCATTGCTGTAATGGCCAGGATTAGTTGCAGGTTGGCTTTTCAGGAGCCCAGGCGTTTTTCGGGTCCCCATGCACTCTGTGCGGAAAGGGCAGCCAGTTTGAAAAACTTAACAGGACCCGTTTTTATAGAAGGTCCTCACCTTCCCTTGGGAGCCAGCCGATGCCCTTTGCAGGGAAGGCCTCCCTCCCTCGCCGGGCTGCTGTCTGGCCCGTGGCGGCGGCTAAGGCATCGGTCAGCAAGCACGGCACCCCAGGGGCTTTCTGAGCCTCGCCGATGGCAGGAGTGGGTTTGTCCTTTTAATTCAGTCTTTAAATATCTATGTCGATCTTTGTGAAATGGTCCAGTTTCCTTAGTCGTGGCCACGAGTCTTCTTCCGGATATTAGGAACTGGTCACCAGGATTGCTGGAGGTCATTGTCACATGTGTCTTGCTTGCACTAGTCTTAACGCCAAGCCTCCTCGTTTACTAGGTGAGTGAGAATCACAGAGTCCCCCCACCATCAGGAATCGCCAGGCGGAGAATGAGCAGCAGTGAGGGGCTCGACGTGCAGAGGGGCGTCCATACCGCCGTAGGGCTGAGGAACATTCACATAACACGGGGCTGCGGAGGGTGGTCCGGGCGGCCTAGCCCCTTTGTCCTGCCCGGGAGCTAACAATGGGGTTTGCATCTTCAAAGGGTTGGGTTTGTTGTTTTCTTCAGTTTTAAGAAAAATATGAAGGATGTGTGACAGAGACTATGTGGTCTACAAGCCCAAAGTATTTACTATTTGACCCTTCACAGAAAAAATTTGCAGGCGTAAAATACCAGGAGTCATGTTGGAAAGAGCAAGCCAGTGATTATAAAGCGCCTTGCAGGCTGCTACTCTCTCAGACGTGCTTTCCTATACTTTCTTTTGTTTGGTTTCTGGAAGTTTACTTAATTTGTCATTCATTCTCAGGAACTAAGTTTAACTGAATATCCGCTGGATTTTAGGAATCTGAAAATACTTATAACATAAAAGAACCTATGATACATAGGTTTTAGAATTTGGGGAGGGAGGGAGAGCCATCAAGCCAAGGGTGAGCAAGCACACCAGGACCAGCTCCGGGACTTCCCTTGCCAGAGGACGGCCGCAGATGTGACTGTGCGTGTCCCAGCGGCCAAGACAGTGAGGAAAGCACTGTCCGAATAAAATCGGTGACAGAATTGCCTCTCATAAGCCATCTTGGACATTTTCAGAACACTGGTACCACTACTTTTTTAAAAAATCGTTTTTTTTTAAACGTTTATTATTTTTGAGAGAGAGGGAGACACAGAATATGAAGCAGGCTCCAGGCTCCAAGCTGTCGGCACCGAGCCCGACGTGAGACTTAAACTCATGACTGTGAGATCATGACCTGCGTCAAGTCGGACGCTTAACTGACTGCCCAAGTACAAATAAAAATAAGATTTCCTGAGGTCTGTGGTACTGTTCAATCATTGTAACCTTTATTGCATATTTGAGGCTGTCACACTTCCCAGTTTGGGATAATTAATATTTCCGCTGATCTGGTTCCGTGTACATTTTATGAGGCATAGAAGTCGGGATTCAAAACTCTTCATTTCCAGAAGACATGCAGATGCCTCCTAGATTTTTTGAATTTAATTCCTATGCTACTTGTTAATCTCTAAAACAAATTTGATTAAGACACACATGGAGTTCACTGTAATGGCATTACGTGCTGCCAGCTCTCAGAAGTGTTCATATTTCAGTGAGCTCAATATGAAAGCCAGCTGGAAGGAATTAGCCCCTCACAGGCTGCACCTTACAGCTTAGCGCTCAAGTGTGTGCTGATTTCCACTGTGATTTCACTTGTGTCCGTGTCGGTTCTCTGCGTGGTTAACCCCTTAATTGTATTGAGTCTTCTATTTCTTCAGTAGCTTGTAAAGCACAAACGAGTTAGTCAAGTTTTCAGATAAGTGCTCACGTTTTAAACGTTTAGTTATTTATTTTTTATGTCTTAAACTTTTATAGTTTTAAAGTAATATGGACTTAATTTACACATACTTTCACTGGGTTGGTTAGCTTTTTCCCGGCTTACATTCACTGCTTGTGTGTGTATTCCTGAATTTAGAACAGGGAACGGGAAGTGTGGGCTGTGTTTATGGTAAATTTACAGAAGGTCATGTCAACCCTCTTAGAAATCGCCTATTTGGAAGCTTCGTATATTTAAAAAGAAAGCAAACGGTTCTCTTCAGGCCAAATCTTAAAAGATGTGGTCAATTTAACATCTCAGTTTTCCACATTAACCATAGCAAAACATCTGATAGAGATTACAAAATAAGTCAAGTTTATTACTTAAGGCTTAGAGATTTTTAAATTCCACCCTCTGGTTAAGTGAAGGAGGAGACAGGCCTCCGTCAGTATCTGACGGCCCAGAGTTTCAAAACCCAAGTAGTTGTTTGTTCAACACCACATTGTTAGTGATTCCATCTCAGAGATGCTTAAAATCTTATGCATTTTAGGATGTTACTTCTGTTTTTTTTTAATTTTTATTTTGTGGGTTTTTTTGTTTGTTTGTTTTTAAGTAATTTCTATGCCCATCATGGGGCATGAACTCAGGATCCCCGAAATCAAGAGTTCCATGCTCTGCCGACTGAGCCAGCCAGGCACCCCAGGATATTTTAACTTTTTTTTTTTTAATTTCAACACATTCTCACGCTTGCTGGTATTTTAGTAGCTCTGAACTCCTGAACAGGAATGGAAAAAACTAAAACTGCTTTAAATCAGTTCTAAAAGGCACAGCTGCAGATTAAACGTTCCCTTTAGGTGTCCTCTGCCACATCAGTAAATCAGAAGCAGTTGGGAAGGGGCCAAAGGAGTAAATCCTGGCAGAGCAAGGCTGTCGGGCAGAGGCATTCTGTGCAGTTGCTTGCTGCAGAGCCCCGGGGAACGAGCAGCTTCTCCTACAAAGACACGCACAGTGGTCCGGCAGGGAGAGTGCGGTGTCCCACCGCACTGAGAGCTACTGATCACAATCAACCAAATCAAGGCTCGTCTCGGGGCTTAACGCCCAGGGCACAACCCATGCTGGAGGGAGATCTCCTTTGGAGAGGCTTCTCCAAGTCCCAGATCCAAGGCAAGACCCAACGGCGGTGTACATGGAGTCCGCGAGATTTCTATTCAAGCCGTCGGGTCATCTAAGGTTAATTTAAACAGGCACTAGCATGAGTTAAGGATTAGGAAATGAAGTACTAGTGTATTTTTAATTCATGTTCTGTATTGATATTTTTTATATGTGTGCCAGCTACAAACAAAACGGTTCTCTCCAGTCTTTCAATAGGTAAACAAATATTTGAAAAATGCAGTGTCCTTTGAGCTACTTAAACGTACCTAAAGAGATCCCTCCTTTTCGGCCCACAGGGCCATAACCCATGTGCCAGTCCCCACAGTGGGTGTCGCGGGAAGATGAGGCACAGTGCTGGCAGCAAGCAGCCTCCGGACATCGCCCACGCGTACTGACCACACCTCGACACTGTGCTTGTTCCTTCCTAGATGCAGTGCCCGTTCGGACTTCCAGCCTCACAGATGGCAGCGCAGGTAAGGTGTTGGGTTTGGTTTTTTTTTAACGCATAAAAAAAGTAAATTTGGGGCACCTGGGTGGCTCAGTCGGCTAAGCGTCCGGCTTTGGCTCAGGTCATGATCTCACGGTTCGTGGGTTCGAGCCCCGCGTCGGGCTCTCTGCTGACAGCTCAGAGCCTGGAGCCTGCTTCGGATTCTGTGTCTCCCTCTCTCTGACCCTTCCCTGCTCGAGCTGCCTCTCTCTGTCTCTCAAAAATAAATAAAAAACATTAAAAGGCACCATTGGGTAGGTTGCTAGACCGCTTTTGTCTGGGCACGGGAGTGAGCCAGGCCAGGGCATTTAGAGAGCAGAGAAGGAAGGGCCGGAGAAAGTCGTGCTCGTTAGGGCGTGTGGGTCGCTCAACCGGCAGGTTAGGTGCAGTGGGTAGAGAGGGCCAAGGTGGTTGTCCTTATCTCTCCCTGTGTCTCTCTAATAATGATACTTACTAGCCTCAGCCCCCACTTTATCATGCCCGTAACCTTAAACTCCTTGTCCCCTGCGCGCTTCAGGGCACGTGTGTATACACTTGGGGTCTGCCGTGGGCGGGGGCCTGTCCTGTGTCCTCTGTGTGGAGTAGGTATTTAGTAGCTACTTGTCGTTTTGTCACTTAAACATCGGAGGGTCTTCAGACTGCGGAATTCAGCCCCCGCCTCCCGGCGTCTTGCAGGCGGCCGCGCGGCCCGGCCCCCAGTCCTGGGCCGCTCACCCCGCTTACGCGAGATACTGGCGACACTACCATCAGGCGATGGCGTGGATGCGCAGCCACCACAGCGCCTACAGGAAGGCCACGGAGTGCTACCTCGGCGGCCCCTGGTTCCTGCCCCCCGCAGCGCTCCCCTGGAGCTGTCCCGCTAACGGGGCTCGGGGCCGCCCCGCGGGCTCCCCGGCCCCGCGCCGCCGCCCCGCGCAGGCGCGGAGGCCTAGGCGGCGCCCGCGGCCCGCGCGGGAGGAGGCGGACAGCGAGTCGGACAGCGAGTCGGCCGGGGGCGTGGAGTGCGACGTGAGCAACATGGAGATCACCGAGGAGCTGCGCCAGTACTTCGCCGAGACCGAGCGGCACCGGGAGGAGCGACGTAAGTGCGGCCTAAGTTCGGCCGGCTCCCCGCCTCTGCGTCGTCTTGTGCCCTGGGGGTCGTCTTGTAGGTTCCCGGTACGCCACGCCCAGTCCCACAGCCCTGCCACTCTCCAGGGGCGCTGTAACACGGGACTCTAGGGGCACCGGCCCGACCGGTCACGTGCCCGGCTCTTGCTTACAGCTCAGGTCATGATCTCACAGTTCATGAGATCCAGCCCCGGGTCCTATTCCGAGCTAAGCGAGGAGCCTGCTTAAGATTCTCTCTTTCTCTCTCTCCTTCTCTGTCTCTCTGCCTCTCTCTCTCTCTCCGTCTCCTGCTCTCTCCCTCTCCCCCTGTGTCTCCCCTGCTCCTGCTTACTCACACTTGCTCACTCTCTCTCTCTCTCTCAAATAAAAAATAACATGTACCCAAACAAGTATTTTTAAAACAGTACTTTCTATTTTACATAAAATACATCTCTTTCCTTCATCTTCATAAATTCTACTTTTTTGACAATACATATAAACTAACCATTAATCTAATTTGAAAGTATACACGGATGGGGGAGAGGTGGTGTTCAGGCATGTCCACGTTTGGTTGGAAAGCTCTTTTTTATAGCGTTTCAAAAAGAAAATATGATGGATATGAGATGCCTTTCTGTTGTCCCTACCAAAGAGTAGAAGAAGGTGTTTCCCCACCAGAGCTTGACACTTTGATGATAGACGTTCTCACCAAGGACAGCAGCAAACCCCAGTCATCTAAAAGGCCGTTTTGAATTATCTGCTGATTTAAAATAAGCTTAACACATAATTATTCAATAGAAAATAGACGTGAGTGTAATGAAAATATAGTAACACAGCGTGGCTTCCCAGAGTAAGCAGCTCAGGTGCTCAGGTATAGCGACAGTTGCGAGCCGTCCCGCCCCTCTCCCCCCAGTCAGGTAGTTCTAGGTAAGTTCAGCCACATGTCATGGAAATCACCTGCTAAGTCATGCCTGGCCCTTACTATTGTTTTGAATGAATGAATGAGCTATTTCAGTATTAATTATGAGCCTTAGATCAGAGGTTTTCAAATATCCCACAAAGTGCCCCACTTCTCCATTCGTATGGGACATTTTACAAAGTGAGTTAGGCTTTGAATCATGTATAGACTTGATGAACCTCCTATCTTGTTTTATATTATTTGTAAATCACTGAGTTCGCGTCAAGCCTCCAGATGACACTAGTATCCTCACTATTATGGGTTGACTCGTGTGCCCTAAAAAAGGAGATTGGTTGGAGTCCTAACCTTCCCACCCACCCCCACCCCACCTCAGGATGTGGCCTTCTTTGGACAAAGGGTCTTTACAGAGGTGATCAAGTGAAAATGAGGTCTTTAGGGTGGGCCCTGAACCAGTTAGGACCGGTGTCCTTAAAAAAAAAAAACATTCGGACACAGCTATGCACCCCAGGAGAAGGACATGTGAAGACCGGAGCTCTGGCACTGGAAGCTAGGAGAAAGGGCTAGAATGGATCTTCCCTAGCGCCTTCGGAGGGAGCACAGCCCTGCCCACACCTTAATCTCAGATCTCTGCTCTCCGGGCCTGTGAGATGAGAGATTTGTGTTGTTCCAAGCCACCTGTTTGCAGAGCTTTGTTGCAGCAGCTCGAGGGGACTAATACGGTCCCCCGGCCTCTCTGAGAATTTTCTTCTGCAAGGGGACATGAAGTGAAGGGCACAGGTCTGGCCATCGCTCTGAAGGAGCTGGTGCATAGCTGTTTCACCGTGCAGCCATCATCTTTCATCTGACGCCTCCATGTGCCCGTCCTTGTTCGTGACATCGCACAGGGCCAGCGGTGGCGGAACCGCTCCTGTCGCGAGGCCCTGCCCACCTCCGCTGTGGTCTGCCCGAGGTCCTGCCTTGTGGGTCACCTGCCCTAACCGGTCTGTCCCTCAGTCTTCTCACCTGTGAGCTGGGAGATCCTCATTCATGGAGTGGCAGTTATGTAGGTTAAATGAGATAATAAAAGAAAGTTCTGGAACTGTGCTTCGTACGAAGCCAGTGTCCTGGAAATGTTAGTTGTTAATGGTTAGTTCCTAATAACTCATTGTCTAATGTGGATCGTTAGCCATATGTTACTGGGATGCTCTTTGTGTTGGTTAGTGCTTCACTGAGATTTTTTTTTAATGTTTATTTGTTTTTGAAAGAGAGAGAGACAGAGAGCAGGGGAGGAGGGGCAGAGAGAAAGGGAGACACAGAATCTAAAGCAGGCTCCAGGCTCTGAGCTGTCAGCACAGAGCCTGACAGGGGTCTCGACCTCACAAACCGTGAGATCATGACCTGAGCGAAGTCAGACGCTCAACCGACTGAGCCACCCAGGTGCCCCTATACATTTTTAATAAAAGATGTTTTGTGGCTTCAGAAAAAGTCATATTTCTGCTCTGCACTTTTCAAAATTCTTAAATTGGTTTAGAATATTTCAAAAGCAAAAGAATTCAAGTCCTGATGTCTGTCCAATTGAGTCGTTAATTAACTGTTTCATCAAAGTAGTCATTAATACAACTTTTAGTTTGCTTCAAGGACATTTCTTGCTTGATATAACATAATATAATAAAATATATGGAAAAAGGAACGCACTTCCATATTACTAATAACAGCACTAAACACATTGAGCTTCTTGCTTCTTTGTGCTTTTTAAATGTGTAGTGTAGCATGACTGAAAACTACTTGTCATAGGGTCTCTGCGATGCTTTTATGCCCTATGTTGGGCCCCAAAGAAGTTATCAGGTCTTCGGGAGATGTGGAGATTGTCTGGAATGGGCGAGAACACGCTGCACTGTCAAAGTATAATCAGACTGCTAAAGATGTAGAAGCTTCCGGGGCCTGACCCTGCACCCCCAAAAGGATCGGGCATTTTTTTCCACCAGCACTTTTGGTGGCATGTAGAATAAACATACGTTCCTTCAAGCAGTAAGGAAGGTTTGAATTCAGATGTGATCTGAAGGCCCAGCGTGCTTTCCAATCCATTACCTTCACTAGAAATGTTCATGGAAGTTTAGTTACATACACAGTTGGGATATATTTTAACAGCAGTTAGGGACCTGAGTAATGTGAATACTTGGTTAAAGTTGTTTTGTTCTCCTCTCTTGAACCACTCGAAGCTACTTATTCAGTAAAGGCTAAATGAACTTGGAATGTGGATCATCTAGAGAACAGAGAATTTTATGAATCACCACTAGCAGGAAAAAAACATAGCTAAACTTGAGAGGTTTCGTTTTTCAGTATTATTCACTTCCATGAGAACATATATGTTATATAATTCATTATCATCATCGTCTGAGTCTTATTTAATATTTTCTTAGAATAAAATTCTTCATACTGGAGAGCATGTTCTTGTTTGTGATTACTGCTCTTCCAGATAATCTCCAACATATTTTAGTGATAACCAAAAAATTAAGTAGGATAAATAAAGAACTCCTTCCGTGCAGTGGGAACAGACATGCTTTTGATTATGTTCTATGTCATTTCCCAAAGAGAGATTTCCGTTATTCAAAACTTCAGTGATAACAATACTTATGGGAAAGTAGACAGTTGTGGAGTTTTAAAGGTCAGCTGTGTTTTCAATTATTTCTTAGGGAAAATGCTTATTGTTAGGTTAAGAAAAGTATCCTGTTTAAGTCATAAATAACCACCAACTGAGACCGCAAGGTTATAGTCCTAATACTTAGAAGGAGAATGCATGAACGTTACTCCCAGTGGGGGAGACAGCCCTCCGCCACAAACACGGCCACTGTTGTCTCAGCCTTGAGCCAACCAGATATTGTCCCCTGTGTGTTCTGGGTAGCTGTTGGATCAAAACTGAGACATATCCAGAAAGAGCTTAAACTCCGTTGAGAAGAGGAGACGAAAGCCAGTTAAAACTGATACCGAGAAGAGCTGTCTGCGGTATGGTCCACAGGCACTTCGGCAGGGACCGGGGAGAGCCAGCAAGCTCAGCCGTCAGAGGAGAAGCTGGTGGAAAATGGAGTGTGCTTAGGCTTTGAGGGATGGGCTCAGCTGGGATCGGGAGAGAAAGAATGGGGGTAAATCCACTCCCCTCTTAGCCCTCCAAGTGCTCTTCTGACCATAGGGCTCAGGTGCTTTTAGACCCCCAATGGGAGACATCTGCTCCATCGTGTCGGGTCCACCGAAGCCGGAAAGTTTAGACTCCAGTTTTCGTCCCTTCAGTCAGTCAGCTGGAACCCCATCCCGGTCACCCTCAGTCTGCCCTCTATATGGCGAACCATACAGCCCAGTGTGGAGTGAGCCACTGTGGTTTAGTCAATGAGATGCAAGTGTGGAATCCTACCGACCGAGCACTGCACTGCACAAGAGTGGAAACGAGGGATGGAAATGCACTTTTATTCCAAAAGTGAAATGGTAATCATCCCCTGGCTTCATTTGTCATGGAGACAGGGATGTGGGGTGTGGACGGAGACCCGTCAGAGACGGCTCCAGGCCTGCTGGCGGGTGCGACAAAGCAGAAATGAGTAGAAATGAGTTGTTCGTGATAGAAATCAAGTCAGTGCTTTCACGCCCTTGCGCTCCAATCATTAATTCTGGCAGCATAGCAGAGAGTGCAACCAGAAAGCCTTGCTTATCATAGAAAAATGAGGGAAAATAACATTCTTCAACACTCGTCTTAGTGCTGTGTCCTCCAAAGCGTTCTGCCTTTGGGCTAATTATCTGCAGAATACTGAATGAATGTTGCCCTGTGTCACGTCTTCTAAAATCCAAGTCACTTCTCATGATTTGGTTTTCCTTTGTAGACTAAGTCCACGTTGGTAACATCATGCGAATTTAAAGGTTGAGGGGGAAAATATCAAGCTTATATATCCTGAACCCAGACGGGATCCAATAGTGCTTCCTTAGTAGAACGTCACCGTGTTTCTTGTTTGAGCCCTGTGTGCGTATTAGCCATGATACTTGTTTACTGGGACCACTGTAATAATACATTGGGTGGCTTAAAGCCACAGAAATTTATTCTCACAGTTCTGGAAGGTAGAAGTCTGAAATCAAGGTGTTAGGCCCACACTCCCTCCAGAAGTTTCTGGGACTTTGCTGCTTTCAGCCTCTGGTGGCTCCTGGCATTCACTGGCTTGTGGTAGCATAGTTCCAACTACCTCCATGTCTACATTGTTTCCTCCCCGTGTCCCTACGTGTTCTTTTCTGTCTCTCACAAGGACACTCGTTGGATTTAGGGTCCGCACTAATCCAGTACGACCCCATCTTGAGCCTTAATTACATCTGCAAAGACCCTATTTCCAAAGAAGGTCATATTCTCAGGTTCCATGTAGATGTGAATTTAGAGGGGACACTATTTAACCCACTACCGCCCTGTTTTAAAGCTGGAGTCTAGACAGATATTCTGATTTCTATTCAAACAAAGTCTCATGCCTGAACAGCCTATAAGAAAAAAGCATTGGGTGACGTTGAGTCCCACAGCTGTTTTCAGGGGAAAAAATGACCAACTTTTCCATGACCTGGCACCTGTTCTGTCATGTCTGAAGTGCGAGGTTCTGCTTCAATCAGACGATTCTCCATCTGGTTGAGCCCTCACCTTGTTTTGACAGGAAGAACTGCTGGTGACTGAGAATCCTTTCTTTCATTGGGAGGAAGGAAACAATAAATAGAAAACCGAATAAGTGATAACTTCAAACGCGTATATCCCCGAGTCTGTGACCGTGACTGCTGAAGTATTCTCAGGTGCTGGCTGTGGCTTCTGGTGGCCGACCGGGCGGAGGGCATTTGCTTTCAAGCTGACTGATTTTCAGATGTGTAATCCAGCCTTAGGACTTTTTTTTTTTTTTTTTTGGCAATCATTTGAGTAAGTAGAGGCACAGTGACTCAGATGTAAGAGAACAAGATCAGACCCCAACTCATTGGTGCTTCCTCCCCGCCCCCTCTCCACTTCTGAGAACCTCTGGGTGAGGGGCTCTGTCCAGCGGAGATGGGAGCATCTGTTTCTTAACCCCTGGGGTTGTCATCTTTTTTCTTGAATAGAATCTGGAAGAAATAGCTGTTAACAAAAAATACTGTATGACCTATGTCCGGGCTAGCTGTCAGCAGTCATTTCCTGAGCACCTACCCTGTGTCAGGCGTTATGTCTCCCCCGGGGTTGGGGATAGGGGTGTGCGTGAAGGTGACAGCGTCCTTGCCCCAGACATGACTCCCACGGGCGGGTTTTGGCGCCAGCTGGTCACTGCAGGGGACAGGCTTTCCATCCTTTGGGTCTGTGTTTTAGGGCAGCTGCCCGCCATGCTAGAAACTGGGAAAGCTCTGGGCCTTCTGTGAGGCAGAGAGGGGACAGGGTTGAGCCGCAGAGTTTCCTAAGGAAACCTGAACGGGAAAGAGGTGCACGTAAAGAACTGAGAGCAGACGGCTGTGCAACCCTGTGACAGGAACCCCTGGGCACATGCCATGTGTGAACTTGGGCAGTGCACTGGCTGTTGATTTGGCAGCTCCAGTTGGTTCGGATTAGCGGTGTGTAATCTACAGATGTCAGTGATAATAGAAAACATCTCGATGTAGAATTGTGTTACTGATTTACTATCTGTAAGATAGGTGTGGTCAGAAGAGTAGCAGAAAACACCATAATTAGAACCATATTCAGTTAGGAAAGGAAAAAGATACAAGGGAAGAAAGAAATGCTCATATCCTAGCGTCAGAGAGTAACACTTGCTAAGAGAGCAAGGATCCTGTTGTTGATTAAAACTTATAAATGCAGGGCGCCTGGGTGGCTCTGTTGGTTAGGTATCTGACTTCAGCTGAGGTCATGATTTCACATTTTGTGAGTTCAAGCCCCACATCGGGCTCTGTGCTGTCAGTGCAAAGCCCGCTTCACATCATCTGTCTCCCCCCCTCCCCTCTGCCTCTCCCTCACTTGTGCTCTCTCTCAAAAAAGTAAAAACACTTGAAATGCAGACTCTGATTTCGACAGGAAGTTGAACATCTGTTGTGTCACTAAATCTGTCAGTAAAGCTGATTACAGTCTTGGGACAAATCGGAAAGTAAAAGGACTGTGGTCTGGGAATCTGTCCTCTAGATGCATGAGCTTTGGGGCCTCCGCAGCACACCCCACCCGCTGCCGTGGGATTGTTTGCTCTGGGCCTACAACGAAACAAGCCCAAGGATTCATAACTCGCCCAAGGCTCCCGTAGGTGGCAGAAGGGAATCTGTTGTCCTTGGCTAATGTGGAAATGCCACACTTTCAGAAGAGTAGTGCTTGGAGGGTGGGGATATACAATCTAAACACCCGTGAGAACTGAACACTTAGCATCCTAAGGTTTCAGACTTGGCAGAAAGACCAAAATGAGAAGCAAATGCTTATTGACCTCCCATTCATGTGCACATTACACCAATATTCTGGTTTAGTTCTGCATTTCACAGTAAGACAGCTGCGTCTCTTCTGTGGATAAGGTAACAGTTACGTTGCCTTTATTTCCTTGACAGTCATCTGGCACATCCATAGATTACCTTCTTGTGTAAGAAGTAAACCACAGAGGTCAGAAGTGACTGCCCACATTGTATGGTGTTTCCAAGTTTCCAGAGCTCCTTCCCTCCAGCTCCAAGATGACGTTTGTGAAGAATGGGCTTAAGAGCGTGACTGCGTAGCCACAGACGTATCTTGCCACTCGCTTTTGGGTTCCCTCCTCTACTAAGATTTCATCCTGCTCTTTTTCTTTAAACAAGGAAAGAGTGATTTCTATCATTGTTTTATCCCCTACAACCGTCTTCACTCCTTAGTCAGTAGCATTTCTCTTGGGAGCAATAATAGCTACAGATGTGTGCCTTCTACTATCTATTTCTCTGTTCTCGACAGAGTTGCTTACAAAAATCTGTCCATTGGCCAAATTTCAATATATACATCATTGTTTCGTTGTTATTTCTGTTTACATAAGCATAGAAGTTCTGATATTAGGACTCATTTTAGTAAAAATAGAGGGGAGAATAGATTTAATTTCTTGCTTTACAAGAATCCAGTTGAATTAGTAGGATTAGGGGTGCCTGGGTAGCTCAGTCAGTTAACCATCCAACTCCTGATTTCCGCTCAGGTCACAGTCTCATGGTTCATGAGTTCGAGCTCCGTGTCCTGCTCCACTCTGTGTGTGCAGAGCCTGCTTGGGTCTCTCTCTCTCTCTCTCTCTCTCTCTCTCTCTCTCTCTCTCTCTCTCTCTGCCTCTCTCTCTCTGCCTTCCCCACCCCTGCTCATATTCATTCTCCTGCCAGCGCGCTGTCTCAAAAGAAAGGAAAGAAGGAAGGTGGGAGAGAGAGAGAGAGAGAAAGAAAATAATTAGTAGGATTAAATAAAAGCAAATAACTTTATCACTCGAAATGTAGCCTGAGCTAACCTGTGAGGTGGAAAGTCGGGTCCCATAGTGAGGAAGCCCCTGCGCTGCCGCAGATCCGGGAATGTCGCAGGAAGATTACAAGTCAGGTCTTCCTTCCATGGGCAGAAAGGCGCTTGCCCGGCCCTGTTACCTTGAGTGAGTGTTGGCTCGTGTGACTTCACCTCGCCTGCGGCGCTCTGTGCCTTGGACGCGGGGCAGGGCCGCGGGTCACCGCTGCAGTCCTGTGGTTGCCAGCACTTGCTCTTTCGCAGGTTACCTGAAGTCAGTACCTCTAACACGGGGCTGACTTTTCCCCCCAGTGCCTCATTTGCGGGCGGAAGTACTACTTCTTGCAGCCCTGGACTTTCCAGAAAGCGCTTCATTTCCCTGCCGGCCCGGGAGACTGGGAAACCAGGCGAGCCCCACCAGCCGGGCCTAGCTGGCCAGGTTGTGGGCAAGCCGCCTACGTGAAAGAGAGTGAGCTGGATTTGGGGGGCCCCGTGCAGACGTTTGGTGGTGTCGGGCGAAATGTTTCCTGCCAGCTTTTTGTCATTCCTAGCAGTGTGTGCCTCCGGGATGAGGGAACTAATAGCGCGTCCCCTAACCGCGGGGGTGACGGTGTGCGGGCCGCGCTCGGCGGGCACGGGCTGCGGGGCGTCCCCGAGCCCACCCTGGTGCCCCATGTCCCTTCCTCCTCAGGGCGACAGCAGCAGCTGGACGCCCAGCGCCTGAACGACTACGTGAACGCCGACCACGGCCTGAACCGCGGCACCTGGCGCTCGGTGATGCCCCCGTCCGAGAGGCCTGGCGAGCGGCGCAAGGCCGAGATGAAGCGCCTGTACGGGGCCAGCGCCGCCAAGATCCAGGCCATGGAGACCGCCGTGCAGCTGAGCTTCGACAAGCACTGTGACAGGAAGCAGCCCAAATACTGGCCGGTCATTCCGCTCAAGTTCTGAGCCCCCGCCGCGCAGCGTGCCCGGCCACCACCCTCTTCCCTTTGGATTCAGTAAATCTCTCCCACGCATCTCCTCAGGGACCGCCTCTCAGCCTGAGAAATAGGCATGTTCACCAAAGCCCCAGGGGGCTCGTCACAGGGGTGACATGTTGGCCACATGAAGTCAGCAAGACAGGTACAGTCGCCAACATGAAAGATTTTCTTTTGACCGAAAATGATAATTTCATGTAGATTATACTTGGTTTTGAGATTAATCTTAGTGTTTGGTTCATTAAAGTCCTCGGAGACACGGCCTAGTGTTTTTTTTTGTTTGTTTGCCTTTTTCTATTTTCTTCTGTCCTGTCTTTAACCCAACTGAACTTCAACACAAATGCTTTAAATGAGTCAGATGTCCTCCCCTGCTCGAGCTCCGTTAGCCCCCACGGAAAACGTTCCAGCAGGACAAACCATACTTCTTGCTCCTGTAGAGGTCAGCGTGTGTGTTCCATAAAGGACCAGAGAGTTAACGTTTCTGGCTTGGCACGCCATTGCTTTGCAACTACTCAGTTGTGCCCTTGCAGCATGAAAGCAGCTATAGACAGTAAGTAAACAAATGAGTGTTGGTGTGTTCCGATAAAACTTTATTTATAAAAACAAGCCTGGGGCCAGATTTGGCCTACGGGCAGTAGGTTGGGGACCCCTGCTCTAATGGAATGAGAATGCCTCTCTGACCTTCTGGTTATCTCCTCATCTCTACAGACCTTGAATGTCACACAGAATCAAGAGCAAAGAACAATAATCCCCAAACCTCACCTCTGCAGTATCCTGTGTTGCGGGAAAAGTGTGTAATTGAGCTCTATGTATAGCAAGTACTGCTTTGGGAAGAGAATACATTTATGAGGATGAAAATCTAAAAATTGATGGAAGAGTCCGTTTATAAACGCCAGCTGCCTTGTAAATAAGTTATTACAGCGTGTCGCCTGGGCGAGCCCATGTCGACCTGAGAAGATTAGCACATCCATCAAAGGTGGGGGAAAAGATCCAGTATTGACAGGGCTCTCCCGAAGAACATTCAGCTCGAAAAACATTCAGCTCAGCCTCAGCCCCTGCCCGGAGGCAAATGCGTTACTTTCCTCAGCCCGTCAGCCCGAGGTGCCTGTGTTTCCAGGCTCTCCTTGGATTCCTGGTGTTGCAATTTGCATTTGGGCCCTGCCTACAAAAATCGGAATTAACTTCCCCCGAGGTGACACATGACTAACATTTCAAATCTTGAGTAGCTGTCGTGTTCTCGTGCTGAACTCCCACACCTAGGGACAGTAAGCGAGGCTCCGGCCCAGATGCGGAGCCGGCCCGGAAGGGTGGCAGCTGAGCCTCCGGGAGTGAGCTGCTGTCTCCGCAAAGGCCACCCGCAGCTCCCTGCAGAGCAGGCGGCCTGCGGCCTGGCCCCAGTGCCTTTGTTCCCAATGCCGTGGGTGCGAGCAGGTCACTGTCCCGCGCGTCAGTATCACTGATGCCCCCGCATGGGGTCCGCGTGAAGACCACTCTGCTGCCCGTCTGCCCGTCTGGCAGAGTGCAGGCCCCGTGGTAGATACTCGGGAAGTGTGGACATGCATTCCCTGACTTCGGAAAGTGCCAGAGTGCCCCTGAAGCCCCGGTGTGAAACAGAGTGCAGAGACCAGTCTCCCCAGTAGCTTTTCCAGCGGGCGCCTTGGCTCGTTGCTGTCTGAGCGGGCCCCGCGGTGTGTTCGTGGGTTTATTCAGCAACGTGTTGTGTCTTTTCTGTTCCAGGCAGCTGAACCATAACCTCCCCCTCAGGTACCTGGCGTTCGGGAGGGGGGGGTGCGGGCAGACAGGTGTGTAGGGGTAACTGCCCCGTGTGCACTGCTGGAGGTGAGGGCAAGGAAGAGGGTAAGGAAGTAAGAGTAAGGAAGAGGGTAAGGGCCGGGCTTCTCAGCCTCCGCGCTCCTGACGTCTGGGGCTGGATTGTCCGTGGCTCTACAAACAACTGCATACTCCGGATGCACACGTACGTACTAAAACCAAGAAGCCTGCATGGACACGATCCACACCAGTTTCAAAAGAGTGGTTGGTTCCGAGTGGGGAGAGAATGGGAGGGCTATTCAAAGGGGGTTTTTCCGTCTGATACTTAATTTCTTTCCAACAGAAGAACTACGGTAGGAACCCCGCTTTGGTGGGAGCCCCTGATTTCCTCACAACTCTCCTCTGACATAAAATAGTTTATCTTTCGGGGTGCCTGGGTGGTTAAGCATCCTACTTCGGCTCAGGTCATGATCTCACGGTTCTTGGGTTCAAGCTCTGCATTGGGCTCTGCTGACAGCTCGGCGCCTGGAACCTGTTTCAGATTCTCTCTCTCTCTCTCTCTCTCTCTCTCTCTCTCTCTCTCTCTCTGTTTCTCCCTCCCTCCCTCCCTCCCTCTCCCCCCTCCCCTGCTTGCACTATGTCTCTCTTTGTCTCTCAAAAATGAATAAATGTTAAAAAAAAATAGTTTATCTTTCACTTCATTCGCACAGTTAACCGTTACGTGGCCTGTTTATCAAACACTTCCGCAGAGCTCTGAGCACATAACTTTTCTAATTGCTTTACGAATACTAATTTCTGTAGCAATTAGCCTTTATGACAGACCTGTGAAGCAGCTCTTTCAGCTACACGACCCGTTTTCCACAACCCTTCGTCAGGCGTGTTGCAGAATACAGACGCTGGGGCACTTTTGAAAAGTAAAACAACGTGTCGTAGAACTCGTCCCGGTGGGCCAGGCCAGCAGGTCTCTCTTCACAGACACCTGTCAGTCATATTCTCAGTGGGATAAGCAAAGACCATAACAGTTCCATTCAGGTCAGCTCCTGCCATCAAATCCTCACAGTCAAGTCAGGTCTAGCTGCCAAACAACGTATTGAAAACCACGTGCACACCTGCCCGTGCCCGGGGCTTCGGGGATTTCAGCACCGTGGTGAAGGAACAGCGTTCGTGTTGTGGTGAGGAGGAAACGCCTGGAGAAATTCACCAGCTTAACCAGGTCCGCGTTCGGTGGCTGACGGGGGTGTGAAGCCCAGATACTCCGACCCCTAAACTCCCCACTTTGGGCCGCTTCACCCTGCCAAAGTTGGCCTCTACAACCATATTCACGATATGTGTAAAGCACGATATATCCGAAGCACAACAAAAAGAATCTGGAGTCGATGACAGCCCTCAGCAAGATTCCAGCATGTTCTATGCTGGAACACGGGATGAGCATCTATTCCCAGCCCCGCTTGAGAGGGTCTGACTCTGGATAGTGCAATTGCACGCTTTGAATTTTAGAAAAGAGGTACAGCAGCTAGAAGAAAAGGGGACACACTTGAGACACTGAGGGTAGGAAGTTCTGTGGCTCGGCGACTTGGGGGCAGGCAAGGAAAAGCCTAGGATGGCTCTGGTTTCCATCTTGGCTGGCGGTCCTAGTCATTGAGGTAAAGAAAACAAGGCAGTTTGGGAGGAAGAACTAATTCCATCTGGGACAGAGTTTGAGGAGCTCACGGGGCTGCCGGTCACTGGAGAGGGGCTACACAAAGTAGAGACTTTGGGGGACGCCTGGGGGGCTCTGTCGGTCAGGCATCTGACTCCGGCTCAGGTCATGATCTCACAGTTCATGGGTTCGAGCCCCGCGTCAGGCTCTGTGCTGACAGCTCAGCGTGGAGCCTGCCTCGGATTCTATGTCGCCTCGGATTCTATGTCTCCCTTTCTCTCTACTCCTCGCCTGCTCATGCTCTGTCTCTCTCTCAAAAAAATGAATAAACGTTAAGACAATTAAAAAAAAATACAGACTTTTGAGGCCTCACCCTTTGGATATGGAAAAGGGGACCATATATAGACAAAGAGGAATGGGCCGGTGACACTGCGGCCCTGAAGAACAATGACTTGAAAACATGGTCTGTGAAGGGAACTGAGAAGAAATGGCAAAGATAAAGAGGAAGACAGCCAGGATCTAGGCACCTCAAAAGGGAAAATTACAAGTGGGACAATATGGCTTTTACTGTGTGATGTATTAGGAAGTTGACTTCACCACCAATGACGTATTTTGGGGAAATAGATAGATATACTGAGATATAGAGAAAGATCTCAAATATATTGGAAATACATATACAGAATCGCATTAGACCCGATATCTAATTACCAGCTTACAGGAAATTCAAGGAGCAGACTAACATGTTAAAAGACACTATGAATGGGGCACCTGGGCGGCTCAGTCAGTTGGGTACCCCGCTTCGGCTCAGGTCATGATCTCGCAGTTCCTGAGTTGGAGCCCCACATGAGGCTCTGTGCTGACAGCTCAGATTCTGTGTCCCCCTCTCTCTGCCCCTCCCCTTCTTGGACTCTGTCTCTGTCTCTCAAAAATAAACATTAAAAAATTTTTTTTAATTTGGGAAATTTGAATATGGCCTGCTAGAGGATATTAAAGGCTTGTTTATTTTGTTAGGTGTAATAGTTGTTATGTCTGTATGGCTGGTTTTGTTTTGTTTAAAGCTCTGACCTGTTCAGGACACTGTACTCTTTACGGCTGAATTGATGGGCCGCCTGGGACCCCCTCTGCAGCATTCCAGTGGTAGAGCGTGTGACAGGGGACCCGTGAGACAAGGTGAGCAAAACTTCGAGAACCACTTAAGCTGAGAGATGGTTCATGGAGGTCGAGTATGCTCTTTTCTCTGGCGTGGTCTGTGTTTGAAAATGCCATCGCAAGTTTTCAGACAATGAAATGCACTTTGAAAGAACGAGGTGAAGAGTATGGTCACAGAATGGTCTGGTAAACCAGGAACAGAAGAGCAGACTTTGGCCTGACAATCTAGAGACCGCTGTAATCCAAAAGACCTTAGAGCAGTTTCAGCGGATGGACGAGGAAGAAAAGCAAACTTTACATCAAAAGTTAGCATGCTGGGCTGGGGGCAGGGAAGGCTCGGGGCACGGCGAAGGGACGGGGAGCCGATCTGAAAGAGCTCCCCGGGGGCAAACTGGCACAACTTGAGGGACAGATCTATGACGTAGCATCGGACTGTGAGCCACGGTAGAAAAGAAATACACACGAGTCCATCCTGATGAATGAGCAACTAATAAATGAGAAGGGACAAGTCTTCCTTACAGAAGAATTTCAAAAATCTGTAGATCCCGCCCCTTCCAGGAGGCAGACCGGATTCTCCCTCCCCCACTGAGTAGGGGCTAAACCTGTGATTGGCTTCCAGAGAACAGAGGCTAGAAAGGAGAAAATGACAACTGTCAGTGGTCAGACCTGGGGGCAGACACCACATTCTCCTAGCGCCCGAAGGTTCACATGAGCAGTAATAGTTGTGTGGTACCTTGTGCTACCTGATGTGAGAAGGGGCGCTTCTCCTCTACGGTAGTCTCAAAACCCATAACCCCAGTCTCATCCTGGGAAACACATCAGATAAACCCAAACTGAGGGTCAGTCTACAAAATGCCTGCCTAGCACTTTTCAAAGCCCTTAGAGTTAGGAAAAACAAGGACAGAGACTGTCACAGAGACATGATGACAAATTGCCATGGGGGATTGGAGATTGGATTCTGGAGGAGAAAAAGGATATTGATGGAAAAATTGGTGAAATCCAAATAAAGTCCATAGATTTTTTAAAGTTAATTTATTTATTCTGACAGAGAGGGCTTGATCTGGGGAGGGGCAGAAAGAGAGGGAGAGACAGAATACGATGAAGGCTCAGGATCTGAGCAGTTAGCACTGAGCCCGACGCGGGGCTCGAACTCACGGACCATGAGATCATGACCTGAGTGGAAACCAAGAGTTGGACCATCAACCGACTGAGCCACCGAGATGCCCCAAAGTCTGTAGTTTTATTTAATAGAAATGTGCGAATGTTAATTTCTTAGTCTTGACAAATGTACCATAGTTCTGTAAAAACGTTACTATGGGAAACTAGGAAAAGAAGTACAGGAAGCCTATGATCTTTACAGCCTTTCTATAATCTAAAATAATTCCAAAAAACCCCTTTAAGATAAAAATAGAAATGTAATACTGATTTTCGGTAATCGTATTTATACCAGTTGCCTTGTGTCACCTTTCAAAGGGGGAGATGCTTTTTCTAAAGGAGGAATTCACAAAGCCTTTTTTCTTCTTTTGAGTACCGTGGAATCTGGTCTCTTGAACACTCGAATGACAGGACTGAAGGGAAAGTCAAGTGAGGGTCTGACCTTTGCTAGGTGCCCAGCATGCACAGCACTGGACAATTTACACAAATTACCTGCCTTGTTTCTTCTAACAACCCGATGAAGCATGATCCTCAATTTTCTGATGAGCAAATCGATTCAAAGTACAAAGGAATAACACGCCTAATGGCCGCGGCCTGGGTAGAAATGGGGAGTGACTGCTTTTGAGGCGATGAAAATGTAGTTCTGAACCTAGATAGAGGTGGCAGTGGCCCCACGCCACGAATGTACTAAATGCCACCGAATCGTTCACTTCAAGATGGCTCCTTTTGTGTTCTATGAATTTCAGCTCCATGAAAGAAAGTGTAATAACAAACAAGACTGAGAAACAGTAGTGTAGGGATGGGAGGCAAACCCAAAGAGTGATGTGCAAAAATCATCTGGTGTGTAGTTATTTCTCAATTTTTATGCTTTGGCCAAAGACCAGTTGTTCCACAAAACAGGCATTAGTATCTGCCAGAACACGAGGACTCCATGGGACACAGTTTGGGAAACACTGGCTCACTGAACGAGACCTCATTTTAACAAAGAGAACAACGCAGGAGTGTTATTTGGCTGGCTAAAAGTGCCCTAGTGCCGCCCATGTGGCTTCTGGATATTTAAAGACGAGAATCAGAGACCAGTTTGAGGAGCAGCTTTGTGTGGGCTCAGTCTGTTCCCAGAATGGGTAGATTGGGCAATACGGAGATGGCATGGACACGTGCCAGGTAGAGCGACCAGCGAGGGACAGGAAGTACAGCTGTGAGTGGGAAGGAGAATGTGGGGCCATCTGCCAACCCCCCAAGCTTCCCAGACCTGGCTGCTCGTTAGAGTCCCTTGGGCCCTGCTCCGGCCAAGTACGTCAGCACTGCTGGCCGCCGAGGCCCAGGCACGGATCTCTTTTTTTGAAAGCTCTGCAGACGACCCTGATGGACAGCCAGGGTTGAGCCCACTGGTCTAGACCCACTTCCTCAAACATGGCACCGGGACCATGGTCAGTTTGAGGTTTCGTGTGATTCACTACTTCTCAGACTCCAGGGTGTGTAAGCGTCACCCAGGGAGCTCCCTAGAACACGGGTTCCTGGGCCCGACTGCCAGCTTCCTGATTCAGCAGTCTGGGGTGAGGCCCAGGAACTTGCATTTCTATCAAGCCACAGGTGACCTTGATGCTGCTGGTTGGCGGCCTCCACCTTGAGTAGCACGGCGAGAAGCAATGTGATACGACAATAAAGGAACAGTAAAGGGACGTTTCTAACGGTTTAGGTGCCTGTAAGACAGTGGGTGCAAGTGTTTGAATGGGAGGCGCTGGGGTTGGTGTCAGGGCAGCTGGGCCCGGATTTGCGAGCACCCCACAGCTCTACCTGCTCTGTACCAAGTGTGGGGGGGGGGGGGTCAGGCCCTGGGCCGAAGTGCGGCTTCGTGAAGGGGAGTGGTGGCCCAGAAGTGGCGGAAAGGGCCAGTTTCCGAAAGCCCTTCCCTCCCGGACTTGGACGTGGACGCCGTAGGCAACAGCGAGGTCTTTGCAGAGGCCTGGGCCCATTCGGAGCACCTGCTCGCAGGCAGGTAAGGTAATGACAACCAACGGGGATTGGCTGGGGCAGCGGGCTGGGTGCGGACTGCAGGGACAAGACGGAAGGGAGGGATGGGGTACACAGCCGGCAACCTGCCCGAGCAGCCCCCCTGTCGCTCCCCCAGCCAATCCACGGAGCCGGTGGGCGTTGCCGCCTCCCCCGAGCCCCTCAGCCCCCTCCCAGTCGGAAGGACGCCTCCCCTCTCCCATCTGGATTCACTCAGCGGCTTCCTCACCGCCTCCGCCCCCCTGCGAGCTCTTCTCAGCACGGCCCGACCCAGATGCTTCCAAAACGCCCCTCTCTGCTTCTCAGCTTCCGTGTCATTCACGGCGACAGCTTTGCCCCTCCTCCAGCGGCCCTCGAGGCACGGCCAGGTCTGGTCCCTACTCGCCTTCGGACACCGGTTCAGTCTACTTGTCTCTCTCTCTCCCTCTCTCTCTCTCCTCCGGCCCCACCCAGCTCCTCTTTCTAGAGTCTTGCTACTCTAAGTGTGGTTCCTGGGCCAGCAGCCTCAGCACCTACTGGGAACCTATGAGAAAAGCCGTCGGAGTCCCCCCCCCTTCCCAGACCTACCGAATCAGAGTCTGCGTGGTAACTAGACCCCTGGGGTGTCCCTTTACACAGGAGGGTGGGAAGCAGTGATCCAGAACTGCCCCTCAGCTCCTCCCCCTAGGATTTTGTGTTCACTTCCTTGCCCCGAGGCTTGCCCTCTAAGTACCCACAGAAATCACTCCCTCCCTCCTTGATCCACATCTCACCTTCTCAACGTCCACTTGAAAACTGCAGCCCCTCTACCAGGAGGGCGCTCCTCACCCCCCCCCCCCGCCCACACCTTTATCTCCTCCAGAGCACCTCCCACCCACGTGCAGATGGTGGCCTCTGGGGAGTGGAATCAAGTGTTCAATGACAGCGGCCGGGACCTGGGAGTGCTGCTTTTGCGAGTAAGTCTTGCAAGGTTAATGGACTTGTAAATTATGTGAGTGTAAACCTTTCATTCGCTTGTTTGTGGAGATTTAAAACCGGCAGAGTCTGGTTCCACTCGGGAGCAGCTAGGGAGTCACCACTGTATCCTAATAACAAGTAAAAAGCTGACCAGACTGAAAAATCAACGTGCCTTCCAGGCTCCGTGAGACAGGCCGCACGGGAGATGGGGGCGGGGACACAGGTGAACCCAAGCTGAGACCACAGGCGGTTGGAAGTGTCTGTGGGAACCAGGGTCGGGGAGGGAAGACACGGACTGTCAGGGACAGGCGGCTGGAGGCCTGGTGTGGACAGCTCCCGGGGTCCCAGCCATGGATTGTGAGATTTCACCTCCAGGGGCTGGAGCTGATTCCCCAAGTGGGAGGAAATCCCCAGGGGTTTCCGGCAGGGGAAGATGGAAGTAAACCATTTTGAACGAAGCCAGGGCTGTTTTTCTTAACAGGGCCCACCTGCCCGCAGGGGAAGCCAGTTAAGCAGATCGTGTCCCGCTGGGGTATTTTCACGCCTCCCTGACCTGGGGATGGGAAATAATCCAATTGCAACCATCCTATCCCACCTAAGCGGGAGAACAAAAACTGAGCCCCATGTGTGAAGTTCACGGCCCAGACGCTCAGGCCCACCCACCCGACAGGGACCTAATCCTACGACTATAAATGCTTCCCTGCCCCACTGTCCTCACCACCACACCCCGAAAGGGCCCATTTATAGCAGTTTCTTGGACCTGGCACGTCATGTCCAGCTGTGGGGGGAAAGTACAAGGCAGAGTGAAGGACCAAAACCACGATTTGCTGAGATCAGGCAACCACCGAAACCAGACATGGCAGGAATGGTGGAATTGTCAGACCAGGAATTCAAAACCGCTATGGTTCCTAGGCACAGGGCTCTGGTGGAGAGACAGCATGCAAGAACAGATGGCCAACGTCAGCCGAGAGGCGAAATCCCTAAAAAGAACCACAAGAAAATGCTAGAGATCAAAAATGCTGTAACACGAACGAAGAACGCCTTTAGTGGGTTTATTAGTAGACTGGACACAGCTGAGGAAAACCACCTCCGAGCTGGAGGGCATATCAATGGACTCCTTGAGGAGCGCCTGAGGGGCTCAATCAGTTAGTCGTCTCACATCTGCTCAGGTCATGTTCTCACAGTTCAGGAGTTCAAGCCTCGCACGCGGCAGAGCCTGTTTGGGACTCTCTCTCTCTCTCTGCCCTCCACCACCTTCGCCCTTTCTCTCTCTCTCTCTCTGTCTCTTTTTCAAAATAAATAAACTTAAAAAAAATAGACTGTTTGAATAACAAAAAGCAGAGAACAAAGACAGGGAAAAACAATAAAACCCCGGAACATAATATCCGAGAACTACAAAACCTGTTAGGTACACATGACGGGAAGACCAGAAGGAGAAGGAAAGGAGCAGGAGAAATATTTGCGACAATAATGACAGAAGATTTCCATCATTTTTGTGTCAGACACCAAATTAATCAATGCCCCACACCAAACCTCAGACCCAGAAAGCGCAGAGAACCAAGCAGGATAAGCGCCAAAAACCAAACAGAACTACACCTTGGCATGTCATTTTCAAATGACAAAAAATCAAAGATAAAGAAGACAAATCCAGAAAGAAGTCAGGAAAGAAACACCTTACCTATAGAGGAACAAAGGTAAGGATTATATCCAGCTTCTCAGAAAGCAGGCAAGCAAGGAGAGTAGAATCCCACCAACTTAGAATTCTGTACCTGGCGAAATTATCTTTCAAGCCACAAAGAGAAATAGAGACGTTCTCAAATAAAAAGTGAGGACATTTGGGGCACCTGGGCGGCTCAGTCGGTTAAGGGTCTGAGTTCATCTCAGGTCATGATCTCGAGGTTCGTGGGTTCGAGCCCTGCGTCAGGCTCTGTGATGACAGCTCAGAGCCTGGAGCCTGCTTCCGATTCTGTCTCCCTCTCTCTCTACCCTTCCCCTGCTTACTCTCTGTCTCTCTCTCTCAAAAATAAATAAACATTAAAAAATAAATTTAAAAAAATTGAGGAAATGTGTTGCCTTGCAGGAAATGATAACAAGTTCAGGCAGAAGGAAAATGATACAAGTCAGAAACTTGGATTCACATCGGGAAAGGAAGAGCATCAAAGAAGAAATCAGTCAAGGTAAAATAAAGACATTGTATGTATTTTTCCACTTCAAAGTTTGGTTATTTATTTATTTATAATCTCTACTCCCAACATGGGGCTCAGACTCATGACCCCAAGATCAAAAGCCACATCCTCTATCGACTGAGCCAGCCAGGCGCCCCAAACTATCTATCTGTTTAGTGTTTTTAACTAAAGTTTGGTTATTTTAATGCAATGTCGTTGTTCCAGATAGTATGGATAGGTTACGTGGTTTATTTCCTTCTTGAACAAATTCAAACGTGACTGGCCATTTGTTGTTTTTGAACATTTTCTTAACATATCTTGATAAGATGGCTCACTCTGGAACTTTTTAAAAAAAATTTTTTTTAACATTTTTCATTTTGGAGAGAGAGAAAGAGAGCCTGAGTGGGGGAGGGGCAGAGAGCGAGGGAGACACGGGATCCGTGGTGGGGCTGCTTGATGGACGTGGTCATGGGAAAACGGGGAGCGAGGAGCCAGCAGGCTTTGCAAACTACTGGAATTCTCTTCATTAGTATGCTTCGATCTGCTCCGGCCTCTGCAAGGTCGGACGTGCAGGACAAGTACTTGGCCAAAAAGCAGGATTCTAACGGGTGTAAAAATAGATTTTAAATAACATAGAATCTCTATAGGAAAGAGAATTAGGTTACGCTTTTTCATTCCCACTTCTTGCTTTAAAATATGTATATATATTAGTCCAAGAGCGACTTCAAAGTTGGTCTGCCTGAAGGCAAAACTCAGAATGTCTGAGTACATTCATTTTTGCCAAGTTACAAGTCAGGTTCTCTGGGAAATGCTGCAGATACGTCCCACCAAACCTCCACGACGGGTGTAGATAAGCGATACATTTGCTCTGCTAACGAGTCACACGCGACACGTTGAGGCCAAAGAGGATGAGGCCTAATCATGCGCTGAGAAACAATTCAGAAAATAAAAGCCATCATTTAACAGTATATCCCTTCATTTTGTTTATTTTAAGTCCAGCGTAGTTAAATACAGTGCTATGTTAGTGTATAATATAGTGATTCACCAGTGTAGCTTTTTACTAACCTATCTGGCCACCTCTTCTGGAATCTGAAGTCCAACAAAGGTCTTACTTTTCCTTTTTCCTTTAACTTTTTTAAGTTAACAAAATTTTATTATTGAGATACAACTGACATACGACATTGTATTAGTTTTAGGCGTAAAGCATGATAATTATATGTCTATACATATATGTACGTGGCAAAATGATCACCATTGTAAGTGGAGTCTGACATTTCATCACCACACATAGTTAACAGTTTTTTTCCTGAGCCTGGCGGGCTCAGTCGGCAGAACATGCGACTCTTGATCTTGGGGTCATGACTTCAAGCCCCATGTGGGGTATAGCAATTACTTGAATAAATAAATATTTTTTAAAAACATGTATTCTCAGGGGTGCCTGAGTGGCACAGTCGGTTAAGCCTCCGACTTCGGCTCAGGTCAGATCTCATGGTCGTGGGTTCGAGCCCCGCGTCGGGCTCTGTGCTGACAGCTGGCTCAGAGCCTGGAGCCTGCTTCCGTTTCTGTGTCTCCTTCTTTCCCTGCCCCTCCCCTGCTCATGCTCTGTCTCTCTCTGTATTAAATAAATAAATAAAACATTTTTTAAAAAACATGTATTCTCTTAACAACTTTCAAATTAGCACCACAGTCTAACCACCTGAGCTAACCGGCCACCTGCTAACAACTTTCAAATTAATGATAGCATATTGTTACCTATAGTCACCATGCTATATGTCACATCCTCAGGACTTAGTTATTTTATAACTGGGATTTGTACCTTTTGACCCCCTTCACCCATTTCACCCCACCCCCACCCCAACCCCCTGCTTCTTGCAGTCGCCAATCTGTTCTCTGTATCTATGAGGTGATAGGGGTTTCGGGGTGTTCTTTTTAATTCCACATATAAGTGGGCTCATGTGGTATTTGTCTTTCCCTGTCTGACTTCTTTCACTTAACATAACGCCCTCAGGCTTTATCCCCAGTGATGCATATGGCAGGATTTCCTTCTTTTTGGCTGAATAGTATTCCGTTGTGTGTCCTTCTGGCACAGAGGTTGTTTCTATGTTCTGCCTGTCACGAATTAGGCTGCAACGAACATTATTAGTGTGGTACCTCTTCAATGGAGGGAGTTCATTTCCTTTGGATACATCCTCCAGAAGTGGGATTGCCGGATTATATGGTAATTCTGTTTTGAATTTTTTGAGGTACCACCCGATGGTTTTCCAGACGGACTGCACCAGTCCACAAGGGCTCCTGTCTCTCCACATCCTCACCAACGAGTGTTATTTCTTGTTTTGATAAAAGCCGTTCTAAAAGATGTGAGATGCTCTCTCATTGTGGTTTTGATTTGCAGTTCCCCGGTGATGAGTGATGTCGAGCATCTTTTTCTTTCTTTTTTTTTTTTTATTAAAACTTTTTTTAATGTTTTTAATTTATTTTTGAGAGACAGAGAGAGACAGCGTGAACAGGGGAGGGTCAGAGAGAGAGGGAGACACAGAATCTGAAGCAGCCTCCAGGCTCTGAGCTATCTGTTAGCACAGAGCCCGATGCAGGGCTCGAACCCACAAACTGTGAGATCATGACCTGAGCTGAAACTGGACGCTTAACCGACTGAGCCACCCAGGCGCCCCGAGCATCTTTTTCATGTACCTGTTGGTCACTTGTTTGTCTTCTTTGGAAAAATGTCTCTTTAGAGTTTTTCGTCCTTTTTAATCAGATTGGGTTTTCCTCTGTTGGGCTGGAGGAGTCCTTTGTGTATTTTGGATACTAACCCTTCATCAGATACATGATTTGCAAATATTTTCTCTCATCTCGTAGGTTGTCTTTTCATTTTATTGGTGGCTTCCTTTGCTGTAAGCAGCCTTTTCGTTGGATGTAGTGACATTTGTTGATTTTTACTGTTGTTGTCTTTACTTTTGGTGTCAAATCTAAAAACTCCTCATCAAGGCTGATATTAAGGAGCTTACTCCTTATGTCTTTCTTCTGGGAGTTTTGTGGTTTCAGGCCTTACATCCAAGTCTTTAGTACATGTAAAAATTTTTTTTAATATTTATTTTACTTTTGAGAGAGAAAGTGCAACCGAGGGAGTGGCAGAGAGAAAGAGGGAGACAGAATCTGAAGCAGGCTCCAGGCTCTGAGCTGTCAGCACAGAGCCCAATGCAGGGCTAGAACCCATGAACCGTGAGATCGTGACCTGAGCCGAAGTCAGATGCTCAATCAACGGAGCCACCCAGGAGCCCCTAATACATTTTTTAGTTAATTTTTGTCTATGGTATAAGATTATTTTACCTTTTTATTTTTTACTTTTATTTCTTATTTTTCGTATTCTTAATTCATCTAATAGATAATAGACTTGCTCAAGATAATAGCAACAATGTATTCGATTATGTATACTTGTGTATATATCTTATGAGTGTATATGCCTGTGTACAAGTGAAATGGATGACAGCAATGTGAGGAAAGGCAAAAGGGAGGAATTAGGATTACTTCGTTGTGTTAAGGTACTCGCACCACCTTGTGCGGTATATTTGACAGTGGACTTGGATTTGTCGTAAATGTATAATTGCAGACTATAAAAAGTAAAAAAAAAAGCATAACTGATATGCTAAGAAAGGAGAGTAAATGGAGACCTATAAAATGCTTAGTTAAAACTACAAAAGGTAGAAAAAGAGTAGGAGGTTAAAATGGGAAAAAAGAAAAAGTGAAGCACAAATTAGTAATTTCGGAAATGATATTCACTACAGATCCCATGGAAATTAAAAAGCTAATAAAGGAATACCCCGAACAACTCTCTGCCCACAAATCTGATAATCTAGACGCAGTGGATCAATTCCTTAAAAGACACAATCTTCCAAAACTCAAACAAGAACAAATAGATTATCTGAATAGGCCTATATCTATTAAACAAGTTGAATCAGTAATTATAATCTTCCAAAACAGAAAGCACCAGGCCCAGAGAGGTTCACTGGTATATTCTACCAAACATTTAAGGAAGAAATTATACCAAGTCTTTACAATCTCTTTCAAAGGATAGAAGCAGTGGGAATATTTCCTCACTCATCCTGTGAGACCGGCATTACCCTAATACCAAAACTAGACAAAGGCTCTATAAGGAAAGAAAGCCACAGGGGCGCCTGGGTGGTTCAATCTGTCAAGCATCTGACTTCGGCTCAGGTCATGATCTCATAGTTTGTGAGTTCAAGCCCCATGTTGGGCTCTGTGCTGATGGCTCAGAGCCTGGAGCCTGCTTCGGATTCTGTGTTTCTCTCTCTGTCCCTCACTTGCTCACACTCTCTCTCTCTCTCAAAAGTAAGCATTAAAAATTTTTTTAGAAAAGAAAACCACAGCCCAATATCTTCATGAGCGTAGATGCAAAAATCCCCAACTAAAAAGGTACACAGAGATGACAAATAATCATATGAAAAGATGCACCGCATCATGTGTTATCAGGGAAATGCAAATTAAAGCAGTAATGAGGTAGCACTGTGCATCTCTTATTGGAGAATGGCCCAAATCCGGAACACCAGCAACGCCAGACGTTGGCAAGGACTTGGAGCAACATAAACTCTCCTACATTTGCTGGTGGGAGCGCAGAACGGCCCAGCCACCTTGAAACAGTTTGGCAGCTTCTTACTAAATTAAACATACTCTTACCATCTGATCCCACTATCATTTTTCTTGGTATTTGCCCAAGGGAGTTGAAAACTTACGTCCACACAAAAACCTGTACATGGATGTTTTTGACAGCTTTATTCATAATTGTCAAACCTTGGAAGCCACCGAGATGTCCTCCAGTTGATGAATGGATAAATAAACTGTGGTTCATCCAGACAATGGAATATTATTCAGTGCTGGAAAAAAACAACAACACTGTGCTATCCAGCCATGAAAAGACATGGGGGAACCTTAAATGTATATGACTAAGTGAAAAGGTACATACGGTGTGATTCCAACTATATGACACTCTGGGGGCACCTGGGTGGTTCATTCGGTTGAGCGTCTGACTCTTGATTTCGGCTCAGGTCATGATCCCAGGGTCCTGGGATCAAACCCCATGTCGGGCTCTGTGCTGAGCATGGAGCCTGCTTGAGACCCTCTCTCTGTACTCCCCCAGGCACCCCCAGTGGTATGTTTTTTTTTTATAAAAGATGAACCTACACAGAGACATCATCACACTATGTCCATAGTTTACCTTAGGATTCACTCTTTGTGGTGTATATCTGACGGGTTAGGACAGATGTGTAATGACGTGTACCCATCAGTGGATCGAGCCCCATGTCAGGCACTGCACTCAGCATGGAGCCTGCTTAAGATTCCCTCTCTCTCTCTCTCTCTCTCTCTCTCTCTCTTTCTCTCTCTCTCTCGGCGCCTGGATGGCTTAGTTGGACGAGTGTCTGACTCTCGATTTCAGTTTAGGTCATGATCCCAGAGTCCTGGGATCACAGAGTCCTTGAGATACTCTGTCTCTCTCTGCCACTCTGCCCATGTCCTCTGCTCACACACTCTCTCTTTCTGTCTCTAAAATAAGAAAACAAACAAACAAAAAACATGCGGCGCCTGGGTGGCTCAGTCAGTTAAGCATCTTACTCATAGTTTCTGCCCAGATCATGATCTCGCAGTTTTGTGGGTTTGATCCCCACCTCTGGCTCTGCACACTGACCGTGAGGACCCTGCTTGGGATTCTCTCTCTCTCTTTGCCCTACTCCTGCTCGCATTCTCTCTTCTCTCTAAAAATAAATAAATAAACTTAAACAGACAACGTACCACTCTAGTGAGTGGCACGGACGAGGGAGAGGGTGTGCACGTGTGGTGGCAGAGGATGGGAAATCTCTCTGTAACTTTCTCTCAATGTGACTGTAAACCTAAAACTAAACTGCTCTACAAAGAATAAAGTCTGAAAAAAAAAACACCTGCCAGAGAGTGGACCCCAAATTCAGGAGCTCTGGTTGTCACAGAAGCTGGAAAAGGGACAGTCTCGCCACTCTGGCACTGCTATGAGGAGCTCAGGCATCGAGTGCCATGGCAATGAGGAAGAAGAAATGTCCTGGAGACTCCAAAGGATGTCACCCTTCATGTTTGCAAAGCTGTGAATGAAGAACTTAGCCCCCGATGAGGAATAGTATTATCCAATAAAGAGCAGAAATTGAAGAAAGGAAGGCACACATTTGGCTGGATGTCTGAAGGAGCGTCGTGCACACATGGTTCCATTCGCTCTTTCAGACACCATAGGCCTATGCTTCAGGGTACCCCTGGGCCACATGACCAGTTCTAGCCAATGAGAGGCAAGCGGAAGTCTGTGCACGAACTTCCAGTCCTCTTCCCAGGCCCAGCGGCGCCCGCGTGTGGGTAGTGTGAGGTCCCGGCTGGAAAGTTCCATCAGGCTGCGCGATGAGGATGCCATAGTCAGCGTCCGGCTGTCCACCTGGCAGTGTTGTGTCACAAGAGACGTGCTGAGGGAACAAGAAATAAACCTTTGCTGTTCAAAGCGACTTACCTTTTAGAGTTGTCCCCACAGCCCAGTCTACCTTCTCCTGACTGGTGCAGCGAGGGCCCTGCTGGGGTGGGGACGGTTTCTGAAAGAGTCACTAGAAATGTGGCTTAGTAAATGGTCACAGTAGTGCTGTCCCCTTCCTGCAGAAAGGATGAGTCCAATTTGTAGGATGCACACTCTTGCCGAAGGGATCCACGCAGCCCACAGATCTGCTTTGTTTTGGCCAAGATGAGGTTTAAAGATTTCAACCTGGGGCACGGGCAGTGTGTGATTTATCCCCCTCGTAGCTAGAGTCCCCACTGCCGCCTGTTCTAGCAGCCTCGCCGGCCTGGCCTGCGAGCCCCGGAGGGCCTTTGGGATTGCAACCCCTGGTGAGTCCATACGTCAAACCCATCGAGAGAGGGCATCGTCGGCGTTACCGTTCTTATTAAATAGACAAGAAAGCAGATGCCCTCAGAGGTCAAGAGACTGCCACACAGTGACGCGGCAGGTCAATGGCAGAGCTGGGGCCTGAACCCTGGGCTCTCGAAGCTTCTGTGCAGGGCAGGCTGCCACCGCCCTACCCCGGAGACAGCTGCCTTCCGCTACTGCAATCATCCTAGGAGGTTAATCTATTGATTGCAGACTCTATTGTCTAATCAGCCCACACACTGCCTGAGTTTATCACCAAGCAAATTCCCATTTGTTTTTAACAGGAAAATCACACCATCCTGCAATGCCTTGAACCAAACTCTGCAGTCTCAACAAACAGCTTGCCTTTTAAATCCATACGCTAAACACAAATCTCTTTGCATGCGTTCAGCCAAGCCAGGGCAGCTCTTTTTCTCTTTGCGTCTGAACTTCTTCGTGATAAAGACAGCCAAGCAGAGGAAATTAAAGAAACAACTACAGCAAAATGGCTCCAGGGTAAACTATTTAGTGCAAAAGGTAAAGTGCGAGAGACTTTGGATGGAACGATCCCATTTGTATAAATGGAAAACTCAGAAATAGACACGTATTTACAGGTTTTGTGTGTTTTTATATTTATACGTGCAAGCATGTCTCTAAGGATAGGCATGAAACGTTATGGTCCTATCTGGAGAGCAGCCTGAGTGTCAGGAGTGGGAGGGGGCAGGCACTGCAGGTGCCCCCAGCCCTCGTGCCCCGCCAACCCAACCACTGCCCTCATGACTTGACGTGAGGCATCACTGGGGCCACCGAGCCTTCTCGGGCCATGCTCTGAGTGGGTGGAAGTGCTCGAGAATAAACACCCCCTGAGAGCCACCGTCAGTCAACGACTGATGGGAATCGGTGGAGAAATACACCAAGGCCTGTACCTCTTGAGGAGGGGCGATTCTGATTTCATCATTGTGTGCTCTACACGGTTTCCCAGAGTTCCCTGCATCCCTGGGCTCTAGGTGCTCACAGTGCAGCCATGTTCTTTTCTGGCTCCCTTCCTTTCCTGTCTCATCTTCCCCCTCCCCGACCCTTCCCAGTAAATTCTAAACTCTGTCTCAGGGGTGGTTCCTGAAGGAACAATGCTATCTAATATCCATGTTTTCAGTGGTGGAAATGTTCAACATCCCCAATGTCCAGTGCAGTAGCTACTAGCCACAGGTGGCACTTGAATGGAAAGTTCTTTGGTCACACTGACCACCCTTCATGTGCCCAGCAGCCACAGGGATGGCACGGAATGGAACGTTTCCATCATCCCACGAAGTCCTATTGGACAGTCCTGGTTTGCGATCGGCACTGGTGGAAACGAGTGTAGATTCGTACCCTGAACAGCATGAAGCAAGCAGATGGTTTGAAAGGGGGAACGGATATGATCTCACCTCTGCGGGTCCCTCTGCTGTCTGTGCGTGGGGTCCATATGCGAAACGTGATTCTGGCTCAAGTACTCTCCGACATCTGTTACCAAATTTCTCTTTAAGTTTTTTTTTTTTAAGTTTACTTATTTGAGACAGAGAGAGCATGCAGGAGTGCAAGAGAGAGGTGGGGAGGGTCAGAGAGAGAGGGAGAGAGACAGAATCCCAAGCAGGGTCCACACTGTCAGCGCAGAGCCCAAAGTGGGGCTTGATCTCACAAACCGTGAGATCATGACCTGAGCCAAAGTCAGACGCTCAACCGACTGAGCCACTCAGGCGCCCCCAGGAACAACATTTTTTATGAAAACAACACTAATAATATTGTAAGTCAAAAATATGGCCTTCCCATATTAGTAATAATTTTCAAATAAGGGAATCAATGATCATTCCAACTCTTTTTCTGTATATGCCTGGACAATGGCCTACTTATGCTGTTGTGCTCATTTAATGACAAACATGGCTTCTCCAGTCTGTTTAACTGTAGCAATGCAATTTATGAGGATGGTGAAGTTCATGGCCACATACAGTATCTAAATATTGGGTAATTCCGTCTATATGAACTGTCCAGAGACGGAAATCTATAGACACAGAAAGTAGATTGATTGGTGGTTGCCAGGGGCTGAGGAGACTGAGGAGAAGGGGAATGTTAATGAGTTCAGGTTTTTTTTTCAAGGTGATGAAAATGTTCAAACACTGATTGTGGCGGTGGTTGCACAGCTCTATGAATATGCTAAAAAAAATCACTAAATTGCACATTTTATTTATTTATTTATTTATTTTATTTTTTTGTTTATTTCTTTATTTAAAGAGATAGCACAAATGGGGAAGGGGCAGAGAGAGAGAGAGGGAGAGCGAATCCCAAGCAGGCTCTGCACCACCATGAGATCATGACCTGAGCCAGAGCCAGATGTTTAACTGATGGAGCCACCCACGTGCCCCAAATTATACATTTTAGATGGGTAAACTGTATGGGAAGTGAATTATGTCTCAATAAAGCTGTTATTAAAAAGACTCAGAGGGGCACCTGGGTGGCTCAGTCGGTAGCTGGGAGTCTGACTTCGGCTCAGGTCATGATCTCACAGTTCATGGGTTCAAGCCCCATGTCGGGCTCTGTGCTGACAGCTCAGAGCCTGGAGCCTGCTTCTGATTCTGTGTCTCCCTCTCTCTCTGCCCTTCTCTCACTTGCACTCTGTCTCTCTTTCTCTGAAAAATAAACATTTTAAAATAATTTGTTAAGGCTGAGAAACACAAAGAAGATCATACGAAATAGATGGGCCCAGAGGGCATTATGCTGAGTGAAATAAGTCAGAGAAAGACAAATACCACATGACTTCACTTATGCGTGGAATCTAAAAGACAAAACAAATGAATAAACCCAAAGCAGAATTAGACCCATAAATACGGAGCAGGAACTGAGATGCCAGGGGAGAGTCGGGTGGGGAGATGGGCAGAATGGGCAAAGGGGAGTGGGAGATACAGGCTTCCAGTTGCAGAATGAATAAGTCACAGGGATAAGGCACAGCATAGGGAATACGGTCAATGGTAGTGTAGTAGCGTTGCACGGTGACAGGTGGTGGCCACACTTGTGGTGAGCACAGCGTAACATACAGAGTTGCCGAATCACTGTGTTGCACACGTGAAATTAATGTAACGTGTCAACTGTACTTGGAAGGAAGGAAAGAAAGAAGGAGAAATACAAAGAAGGTCTTGCCCACAGCGAGAAGGACATTTTATGCTATATCTCTACAACTCTGATTTTGGCCACCTCAGTGCTGCTTCTAAGTGTCTACCGGATGTAGACCGTAGCTTCCCGGTCCTCTGTGTTAAGAAAGCTCTTCGTAGGTAAGCTTGAACTCTCCAGCTGCTCTTCCTCAGAGTATACCATCTGCATGATCTCAAAGGATTCTCTCCCATTTTTCTGGTGGGATAATAGCACCGGAGACAATCCCTCCCATCGTGAACACGTTTCAACTTTTGCAATTTCTTTCCATACCCTTTCTGCGAAACCGATAGGATTTATCAGTCCTGTGGTGACTCGTCATTCTAATTAGCTCGGCTTCAGCTAGTTTGCCTCATCTTCCTGATCTGGATATTCCCTTTCAGGAAAAATCAGAAACTTTGGAGTGCTGAGATGTCATCTCTTTTGACTTATGAGTGTAAAAGTTAGTGTCAGAGCCGGCTGACGTATTTGACAGCTTCTGTTCCTGCTGCTGGGAGAGGTCTTTTATTTTTTCCATCTGTACTACGTGAGCGCTCACTGTCGGGGGGCTGTCGAGGGCTGGGGATGCCAACGCAAGCTTCCGCCCTCCGGGAGCTGCTGTCTACCTGGCGACATTGGCGAATGTGGAAGAAAGTGTTCTCCTCTGTAATCCTACCCCTGCTCCGCCATTCATTAACTGGGAAGAGAGGAGATCCAGAAACAGAGGAAATAAGAGCTACTTTGGGCTTTGGGGTTCCGCGGCCTCGCGCTCAGGAGGTATAAGTGGAACTCGTATGTGCAAATATCATAGATATTGGAGAATAGGAGATCAGTGTCAACAATGCGTTGTCACCCCCTCTCAGCCCTTCCCACCAGGAGGGGCAGTTACACAAGCAGATAGGTTTTGGGTTCTGTAACCCTTCCCCCAGAAAAGCGGGAGGCCAGCGAGGACTGAAAGAAGCTGTGACAGACACCACGAGTTGTCCTGAACCCCGATGCTGTTCAGATATTGGGGGACAAGGTGTTGAGCTCCAGGGAGTGAATCGTGATCGTTCTGATCCAGCCGTGGTGACCCTGCCCTTTGCCAGCGGGCGGTTTAGGGGTGCCATGTCACCCAGTTCTGCCCAATGAGTTGTTAAGGAGAAGGGTTCTAGAAAGATTCTTTCTCCTTGAAACAGAGCAAAGGACCACTCCTCCCTGCTTTGGATGCGGTCATGGGAGAATGTGATACTTAGTGCCAAGCAAATATTTTATGACTAAGAGCAGGAAGCCAAGAGAACAGCAAAGAAATAGCCTGTCTACTTCCAACCTTCTCGTCACATGAGATGATTCAATCCATATTTTTAAGCCACTTGACGTGAAGCCAAAAGCTTTCTAATTAATACAGACCCGACCTAGGGATCCCAGAGGAGGTTGTGTCTCACCTCCTGGGTGGAATCCCATGGCAGGAGCAAGACCCTCGAAAAAGCATGGCCCCTCCGTCTGTGGCAAAGGGGTCTCGGGCAGCCAGGCCCAAGGGTGCCCCATGTCTGAGGGAGGCAGAGGTGGACAGTGTTTCAGGAAGCCCCACAGGCGTTCTCTTTATCTCCCTTAAAAAATAAAACTATCGGGGCACCTGGGTGACTCAGTTGGTTAAGCATCCAACTCTTGATTTTGGCTCAGGTCATGATCTCATGGTTCGTGAGTTCAAGCCCCAAGTTGGGTTCCATGCTGGCAGCACAGAGTCACCTTGGGATTCTCTCTCTCCCTCTCTCTGCCCCTACCCTGCTCGTGCTCTCTCTGTCTCTTACAAAATAAATAGGCTTTAAAAATAACTATTAAAGGATCAACCACATTGCACAAATTTGTCTACACTTTTTTGGAAACCTTTTATTTATTTATTCACTTATTTATTTATTTATTTATTTATGTATTTAGAGAGTGCACAAGCACACGTGCAAGAGTGGGGGAGGGGCAGAGGGCGAAGGAAGGAGGTAATCTCCGGCAGGCTGTACACCCATCACGGAGCTCGATGCAGGGCTCCATCTCACGATGCTAAGATCGTGACCTGAGCTGAAATGAAGTCTGGTGCCTAACTGACTGAGCCGTCCAGGTGCCCCTGACTACGTTTCAACAAAGCCAAGTAGATGTTGGGGTTGGCACTGGTTCTAAGGACCAGCATTTGGGAACAGCACATGGAGGACACATCCTAGTGATCAATTTCCAGCTCATTGCGGCAGAGACACTCGGTGGTCTCCCAACATCCACTGTCCCTTTTTCCATAGTAATAGAAACCCTGATTTTTAGCTGGACCTATGGAAAGACCACATTTCCCAGCCTCCCTTGCAGTTAGGTGTGGCAATTGGCTATGTTCCAGCTGATGAGGCATGAACAAAAGGGTCCCATGGCTGCTGCCAGGGGCCTACTTTAAAAGAGAGCAGGCACCTACCGTGGTGGGTTTTTCTTCTTCCTCCCTTTCCTCTCCTGCTGCCCAGAATTCCGATGTGGTGGCTAGAATCCTGATCAGCCTACACCATGGATGGAAGGTCACACCCTGGGGGTTGGGGAGCAGTGAGATGAAAGGAGCCTGGATCCTTGAGGACTTCAGTAAGCACCACAGCCCCACCAGCTCCGGACTGCCCTGCCCTGACTTTTACATGAGAGAAGGAAATTTCCATCTTCGTGAACTACTGTGATTTAGAATCTTTCTTTACCGACAGCTGCACATAATCCTCTTTGATACATGTGGCCACCAGCCATACTGTGAGAAAGCCCCAGGTCAGGCCAGCCAGGATCTGGGCTATTCAAGATGGAGGATGGCTGGGGCGCCTGGGAGGCTCAGTCGGTTGAGTGACCAATTTCGTTTTAGGTCATGATCTTGTGGTTCAGGCCCCTCATCAGGCTCTGTGTTGACAGCTAGCTCAGAGCCTGGAGGTTGCTTCGGATTTTGTGTCTCCTTCTATCTCTACCCCTCCCCCACTCGTGCTCTGTCTCTCAATAATAAATGTAAAAAAAAAAAAAAGATGGAGGACGGCCATGGTAATTTTTTCCCATTATTGACTCATATCCTCTGCCCGCTGTGATCACATGTATAATAACTCATTTTGTCTGACTTCTCTATTTCTCTGCATGTATCATTTTTCTTTCTGTTTTCTGTGGAGAGCAGTTCATCAAATGTTTCAAGCCTTTAAAAAAATGTGCAGTAGAAATAGAAGTTGTTACCAAACAGATACAATACAACCATGCATGAAGTGAAAAGCAAAGGGGTATAAAGAATCAAGTTTCTAAAAAGAGCCCCTAAAAGGCCCTACTGTTCTCTTGTCTGTGGCTCCTTCCGCTTTCTCCGGGGTGAATGGCATTCCCTGTGCAAGTCCCTTCTCCGTGGTGGATGTGCACGTCTGTTATTTCTGTTCTAGAAGACAGTGTGTCTCTTCAGGTCACAAAAGTCCATTGTTGTCCAAGTTATGAGGAGACGAGTCTGAATCTCTCATGAGCCTTTTCCAGCACGTAGCGCCTTTCTGTCATCTTTCTAGTCAAACGGTTCTGTGAACTAGTTCAGAAAGCAGATTTCTGGTGCAACGTTCCATCCTCTGTTCTTAGACCTGTTTCATGGAAGGAAACAAATATACTGACCAAATATAACCACAAGACACCCATGCCGCAAATTGGGTGTTGAGATTTTCACAGTAACGCGTTAGATTATGTTACGAACCTCAGTAAGACAGTCCATAGAAATAATAATCATCTGTGGGGCTTAAGAGCCTAATAAATTATAACCCTCCTTCTACCCAAGTTGAAGACCAACTGAAAAATAAATTTGGGAGGCCAACAAATGGAGATAGAAATAATCAGCGTTGTTACCGGTGAGATGGTTGAAGAATGTGGCCTTACATCCCGGGGCCGACAGACTTCCCAATATATTCTCATCAACTTGAACTGAAGAGTGGGCTCTGCTATTTCTGGATTGGTGCCCACCCACCCCGTAAGCTTCTCTCATAATGGAGAGCAAACCAGAGTGGACCCCTCCTGTGGGCAGACAAATCTGGAAGAGAAACAACTCAAAAACCCCGAGCCAAGCATACTCACCTCCTTCCAAATTTACCAATTAGATGCGTCATTGCTTCCGTGGGGAGAGCCGGTTAGTGGGCTGGGGGCCTGGGCCGAAACTGGCCTCGTTGGCGCGTCCTTTTCCCTCGTGCAGCAGACCCGCTCTCGCGTCAGCTCTGCCCGCCAGGACTCACACGTAAGGCTGACTCGTGACCGCCCGCATGAACATCTTTTTTCCCAAGGGCTTTCTCCAAACTACGGAAGCGAAGGCACACAACCAGTGACTGACGGGGGTTGATAAATTCCCAGCTAGCTCCCTTGCCTACATCACATAGATAACTGAGGGGCACGTTCTATGCTGCTTCCCAGAACTTTCTGGTAGGATGCAGCCTCTGTCACCTACAGTGATGCCCTGTTCGACGCCACACTCTATTGGCTGCTTTCCTTCCCCGTCTCACCTCCCCCACGTCCCCGGTGCTTTCAGGGGGGTCACCACCCATGTAAACTGCTTTTCTCATCTGGTCGTCTCGATGTCTTCTAGAACGGGGATCAGCAACCTTTTTTCTGTAAAGAACCAGATAGTGAAGATTTTAGGCGTTGCAACTACTCAGCTTCAGCGTGGTGGCACACGAGCAGACATCGGCTCAAAGACAATACATTATAAAAAAGTGGGCACGGCTATGTGCCAATAAAGCCTTTTATTTACAGAACCAGGCAGTGGGCTGGGTCTGATTGGTGGCCAGGCCATAGTTGGCCGACGCCTGATCTAGGGGAAACGAGCTCCGTCGTCCTCTGGGTTAGTTCTCTAGAGCTGGGTCACGTGTTGCCACACGCTCATTTAGCAGTTTAAACACAAATTTCTTATCTCGCCATTTCCAGGAAGGGCACAACGCTGGCATTACCTTGCGTCTGAGGGAAGAAAAACCTCTATCTCTTTTAAGCCGTTTTTTGGGGGATTTGCTTTGTATACAACTTAGTAACTTAACTGTTGGAGAGGGACTCCCCAACGTTTCCTGGGTCACCTTGTAGTTAGAGATTGGGAATGCAAACCGAGCTCTCCGAGGCGAGGCTCCAGTTTGCTTGGGGCGAATCGCTCGTGTCTTTGAATTGGAAAGTGGGAATGTTCCTTTAATTGGGAGATGAAAATGTCTTTTGATCTCATGGACTTAAGTCAGGTCTTTATTTCACACATTCTCTTTAGATTCCAGCTCCCAGCCTCTGGAAAGCTCTTTTTGTTATTGCTAATAAAGATAACATGTATGAGGAGTGAACTACCTTCCGTACTACCTACCAGTGAACCTCAGTGATTAGAGATTTTTTTTCTTCAGATTTTTTTTAAAGTTCATTTGCTTGAGAGAGAGCGATGGGGGAGAGAGGGAGAGGGAGAGAGAGAGAGAGAGAATATCAATCCCAAGCAGGCTCTGCACTGTCAGCACAAAGCCCAATGTGGGGCTCAAACCCCCACAGAATCGTGAGATGGTGACCTGAGCCAAAGTTGGACACTTAACCGACTGAGCCACCCAGGTGCCCTGAACCTCAGTCCTTAGAATTAGGACAATTTTGGGAGTGTAATTTAACTTGTGTGTGTGTGTGTGTCTGTGTGTGTATGTTTTATTGTTAGAATTATATGTGACACATGCGCATTGTGAGAAATGAGGACCAGAAAGGAGCTACAAAACAAGAGGCAAAGTTTTGTCTCCCCCAACAGACCTAACTCCCACTACCTGCTACATTATAGATCTTTCCAGAATGCTGTTTCTACATATACAATAATATATACACATGTCCATTCTATCACAAATAGAAATATACTACATGTGTTGTTTGCATTTACCGTGTCTTATATCACATCATCACATATAAGATCCCAAGTCATTTATTAAATGGCTATAGAGTATTTCGTTGTATGGATGGAGAATGGTTTATTTAACTGGTGTTTCCTTATTATTGGACAATCGGTTTGTATTTGTTAATGCAAATAATTCTACAACGTACATCCTGGATCCTTTTCCCTTGCCTCCATGGTACAGGTTCCTACGTGTGGACCTGCTGGGTCAGAGAGAGTTGTCCAGCTTTCATTTTCAGAGAGATAGCCAAAGTGCTCTGCGAAGAGATGGCCCGAAGCTGGTCTGTCCCAGAAGTAGGTGAGAATGTGTAGGTTTCTTCTTTGCCAGGATAGCTGTTAACAAATTGGTGGATTTTTGCCGATCTGATATTGAAAAAAAAAAAGTATTTTCTTGATGTTTTAATCTGCATTTTTGAAAGTATAAGTGAAAGTAAACGTTTTGTCACTATTTATTGGCCATTGGGATTTCTTGTTCTGAGAACTGCTTATTCATGTCTGGTCCCGTTTTTCTGTCAGGTTCTTCATCTTTTTCTTACTGATTTATAAGAGCCTTTTGCATCTTTGGGAAGTTAGTCATAAGTCATATATCTTGAAAAGTTCTCACTAGTGTGTGTTGTCTTTTAACTCTGTTTATGCAAATTTTCCCTACAGGAGCTTTTTTGGTTTTTGTTGAAATTTATTCATCTTTTCCTACATCTCTTCTTAGTCTTGTGTCCTGCATAGAAAGGTTGTCCCCATGATTGCAAATTAATCCCCCCAAATTTTAGTGTTGAATTTTTCCCCATATGCAGTAAAACCTTAGTTTGCGAGCAGAATTCATTCCAGGAACATGCTTGTAATCCAAAGCACTTGCATATCAAAGCAAATTTCAAGAACCATTGGCTCAGTTGTGATCATGTGACGTTCAGTGTCATGTACTACTCGTATTTTAAGACATCGCACATTTATCAAGTTAAAATTTATTAGAAATATCTGCTCGTCTTGTGGAACACTCGCAGAATAAGTAACTCTCAATCCAAGGGTTTACTGTATATCTTGGTTTTCCGGTGTAAGAGGAGACAGAATTTTCATCTTATTTTCTCCAAGTGACTAGACAGGTATTGCAAACTCATTTTTTGAATAATCCATCTTTTCTTGTCTTGATTTCATATGTGACTGTCATCGTGTTTCCAATTCTTATATGGATTTGGGTCTGTTTCCAAACCCTGTTCTGTTCTGCTCAAGTTCTTCTTGGTCCAGAAATCAAACTGTTGTAATTATTTTTGCTTTATAACATATTTTACTATGTAGTAAAACTAATAACCAACCCCTTACCCATTAATCATCCTACCCCCCCCCCAGCATTCTGGCTATTCCCACGTGCTTATTTAACCCAATCAATGTTGACTGGGCAACTACTAAGCACCAGACAGTGGTCTAAGCACTGGGGATACAGCAGTGACCAGAACAGGGAAAATTTCTGCCCACATGGTGCTTACATTCTGGCTGCATGAGAGAGAAAGACAAATAAAATCAGCCAAATACCTACAGTGTCAAAGGGTGATAAGTGAGATGGTGAAAGACAAGATAGGGAAGGAAGATAGGAAGTGCAGGAAGTACAACACCAGGTGATCAAAACAGGCTTCACTGAGAAAACTGCAGTTGAGGTAAAAAAAACAAAGTGCACAGATAAGCAGAAGTAACATGTGCAAAGGCCCTGAGACAGGAGGCCTGTGTGCCTGGAGCAAAGCACATGAGAGAGAGAGAAAAGGAAATGAAGTCAGAGAAGTAACAGGGAGTAATCAAATAGGTCTTTGCGAGGAAATAAAGATTTGGGCTGTTTCTCTGAGCAAGGTGGGGACCCACTGGTCATATGGAGCAAAGTGTGTCATAAGCGGACTTAAAGTTCCAAAAACTGATACTATGGGTATTATGGTTGGAATAACATTGAAATCTCACATTAATTTACAGAGGATGACATCTTTTTTGTTGTCGTTGTAAGTAATCACTACACCCAGTGTAGAGCTCTTACTCACAACCTCAAGATCAAGACTCACGTGCTCTACTGAACGAGCCAGCCAGGCACCCCAGAGGTTGATATCTTGAAAAGCCTGTGTCCTCATATCCAAAAGTAGGATATGCAGCAATATTATAAATGCACAACGTGACACATTGATTTACTTCTTGGAATGTATTCTACAGATACAGCTGTATATGTGCAAAATGACTTCCATACAAGCGTTGTCTATGATACCAAAAGATTGGAAACAGTGCCAACACCCAGATATCTACCAGTATAGGACTGACATGTGCAAGGGGCGCTTGGCGGACTCAGTCAGTCAAAAATGTGATTCTCGCTTGGCCTTGGGGTTGTAAGTTGGAATCCCATGGTGGCTGTAGAAATTACTTAAAAATAAAATCCTTAGGGGTTCCTGGCTGGCTAAGTACAGCATGTGACTCTTAATCTTGGGGTTGTAAGTTTGAGCCCCATGTTGAGTGTAGAGATTTCTTAAACATAAAATATTTAAGGGGTGCCTGGGTGGCTCAGTTGGTTAAGCGTCCAACTTTGGTTTAGGTCATGATCTTGAGGTTCATGGGTTCGAGCCTTGCATTGGGCTCTGTGCTGATGACTCAGAGCCTGGAGCCTACTTCAGATTCTGTGTCTCCCTCTTTGTCCTTCCCCTGTTCTCTCTCTCTCTCTCTCTCTCTCTCTCTCTCTCTCTCTCTCACACACACACACACACACACAAATAAATAAACATTATTAATAACTTTTTAATAAAACATTTCAAAATAACTTTAAGAAATTTTGACACAAACACACAATGGAATGATATGCCACTACAAAAGAGTGAGGAGAATCTTTACCTACTGATTCAGAATGATCACCTAGATGAACTAAGAATAAAAGCAAGGTAGAGAGAATGGTGTGTGGAGTATGCTGCTTTTGGGGTTAAAAAAAAGGAACTATATATTATGTATGAATTTACTTCGGTAGGGGTAAAATGTCTCTGTAAGGATACATAAGAAACTGCTGACAATAGTTACCACTAGCGAGGGGCACCACGTAGCTGGAAGACAGGGATATAAATGACAGGGATATTTTCTATCTTCAGACTACTGAACCATGTGCGTATACTACCCATTCAAAAAGAATATAAATATACATTTCAGTGACATTGACTATGTCTTTATATTAGGGCTGTTTTGGAACTGTATTTGACAGTGACTCAAATAGAATTAGGAGAGATCTAAATCATATGCAATGACCTATATTATGTACCTTTACACGGCCAGTTGTAATAAGTGCACAAATAGACAAATGCGAGACTAAATAGACAATGTGCTCATTTCTCTGCCAAAAAAAATATTTGGGGAGAAGAAAACCAGGCACAAAAGGCGATGTCTGCATTATCACAGTGCAGGTGGGCCAGGGGAGCTGTGTCTTGGCCCGGCAATTATAGACTGAGGCCTGTGTGGAGTAAGTGGGCTGTGTCGTGTATTGAAAGGTGATGGGTCCTACAGATAAAAGAAAAATGAATCCAGAAAGAGGGATCAGGAGCGTAGGATGGAGACCTAGGATGAAAGTGGGGTGTACAGATCTGAATTGGATGGTTAGGAAGGCTCCCTAAGAAGGTGACCTTTGGGGAGGATGTGCAGATGGGGAGTGAGCAGCCGTCCTGATGTTTGAGAGAAAAGCCTTCCAGGCAGAGGGGACGTTCCTGCGGCAGGTGCTTTCCTAGCCTATTGAAGAGACAGCAAGGAAGCCAGTGTGGCCGGAGTAGATGGAGGTGGGGGGCACAGGTGGTAGGGAGGAGGCAGGGGATGCCACAGGCACTGTCAGCTCTGCTGAAGACATTGCCTTACCATGATGGGAAACCACTGGAGGATGTCGAGTGAAAGAGTGGAATCGGTCTTTATATCTTAAGAGCATTCCTCTGGTTGGCGTGCAGACCACCAGCTGTAGGGAGTCAGGGGTAGAAGCCAGCGCCGGAATGATTCTGTTATTCCTCCCTTGACTCCATGGAGCATATTCTCAGAGCTATTCAAAGTAGACGCACGCGGAGATGCTACATTCAACACAGAAGCACAGTCCTTCAGAGCCTGTTTTCTCCTTGTGATAATGCACATTCACAGCAGAACACTTGAGAAAAACAGAAAAACATGCATGCGAAAGAAGATTTACCAATATGGTGCATCCCCGGCACAACTACTGTTGACATTTTGGTGCGTTTCTCTCTCATCCATGGGGCTTTGCGTAGCTGGGTTCATAGTATGCAAACACATATTCCACTTGATCTTGTAAGTAGTAAAACGAGCATTTTACCACTAAAAGATTTATTCTAATGAAAGCACGGCATTCTGTTTTATGACTGTATAAAAATGAACTCAACCCATCCCAAAATAAGGCATCAGTGAAGACTTGTATGCACGAATTTTGGTCTGCAGTTTAGATTCGCTTTCCCTAGGACACATTCCGGAGGTGCAACTAACAAGTCAAACAGAGGATGTATTTTAGGGTTTTGATACTCTTTGTCAGATTCTTTCCCCCAAAGGTTGTACCTCTATAAATACCCCTAAGTTTGCTGATTCATAAACCACCTTTAAGAAAAAATATCCTTCATTAGCATCATCCTCTTAAAATTTATTTTTTTAAGAGATCATCTTCTTTTTTTTTTTAATGTGTATTTATTTTGAGAGAGAGCATGCAAGCAGGGGAGAGGGGCAGAGAGAGAAAATATTGTTTTAAGTTTATTTATTTATTTTGAGAGAGGGAGGAGAGGGAGAGAGGGAATAACTTGGGGAGGGGCAGAGAGAGAAGAAGAAAGAAAATCCCAAGCAGGCTCTAGGCTGTAAGTGCAGAGGCTGACATGGGTCTTGATCTCACAAACTGTGAGATCATGACCTGAGCCAAAATCAAGAGTCAGACGCTTAACCAACTGAGCCACCAGGCGCCCAGAGAGAGAGAATCTTAAGCAAGCTCCGTGCTCTGGGCAGACCCTGACATGGAGCTCAGGCTCACGAACCGTGAGATCATGACCTGAGCCTAAGGCAAGAATCAGACGCTTAACTGACTAAGCCACCCAGGCGCCCTGAGAAAAATTTATTTTCAAAATGAGAAAGTGTCAGAATTTCATCCGTCATATGCATAGCAGAGAGGGTGAAAAATAAGATTCTGAGTATGAAAGAGTCATTAGAGTTTTTAGACCAAAGCTGTAGTTAAATTATGGTCCAGTTCAAGGAGTACATATGAAACCAAAAGCATGCTGGGTACGCTTTATAGGCATAGAAGGAGCCATCACTAAATATATGTGGTTGCTAAGAGACTAAACTGGGGACTAAGACATTCTCCTCAAATTGAGTTATTCTAGGACTAGCTTTCTCTGCTTTCTAAATGGTATGGTATGGAGACGTTTGTGACAAATTGGCATTCAGCCAGAGGGAAAGAAATATGTAGAAAGATGAAATAAGGAGTAGGAAGATGTGGGTTCTAGAGCAATTCATTACTTCCTTACTCTGGGTCAATCACTTGACCCTTTGAGTCACGTAAAGCAGGAATAATATTGCCTGTCTCCTCTCGTCTACCTCACAAAGCTTTTATGAAGATCAAATACGCTAATAAATGGCAAAGTGATATACAACCGTGGGGTGTTATTGCCAGTCTGAAGTCTCAGGCGCGACTTCAGCTACTTACATATAATGACGTGATTTCATTCCTCTCACCGGGTTTGTCTTGCGTTCAGTTATGGCAGATTCAACAGTCTGCTTGGGGGGAGAAACCATTCTGAAAGGAAAGTGTGGTGATGCGGGTCCAATCAGAGCCCCCCATGAGACCGAAATTTCCTAAAGGGCAAGGCTTCTGTCCCATTCATCTACGTGAAGAAGTGTCCAGAACCCCCTGTGTTAGGAGGAGACAGAATGGTAACACCCTGTTTTGTCATGTTTCTCAATGGAGTATTATAGATGAGGGCAAGATGGAGGCCCATGTGGGAATTTCTTTCTTTCCTTGCTCGGAGCCTGTCCCACACCCATCTTGCTATTCCATTCCCACTCTGAGCTGCCGGGCAAGCTACGCCTCGTCCCTGGGGTCTCAGAAAAGTCATCTCTTCTAGCTCTTTCTCTTAAGCCATCATGTTGGCCCAAACCTCCGTCAGCACCCAGTACAACGCTGTCTCATTGGATACGACTATGCTCTTCTCCACTCCCACTGGCCAGGCTCTTGTCTGCTTTGCACCTGCTGCAGCAGGCTCGTGTTCTCTGAATAAAGGCGGGGATGAATTTTCCGGGGTCCATGTCATGAAAGGAGGTGAACACATCCCTGACAGAAATGAAGCCATTATGTACTCTGTTTCCAGAAACATCTCTCTGCATAGATGCATGACTATATACTTAAACGTGTTTATGCATACATATAAGCAGTATTCTCCTGGTAACGTAAAGTGTGGAGAATAATAACGATTCGAGGTTACTGAGGCCCGATACTAATCATGCCGGGGTCTTATGATGAAATGGAATTGGAGTATAGTCAGCGAAGCAGGGGATTTTAAAAATCTGGTCCCCCTGAATCCTCTCGCAGAAATCTAATTCAGTGATCCCCAGTTGTCTGATGATTCTATAGCAATGGAAATGCTAATAAATACTGATGTCTGGGAGCCACCCCCAGAGATTTGGATTTCATTCATCTGTGGCAGGACTTGGGCATCTGTACGTTCTGAAAGCTCCCTGGGGGACTGTCACACGCAGCCCGGCTGAGCACCATGCCTCTGAGGCGTCTGGGGTTGGGATGACAGATCTAAGTAATTACACCTCAAGGCCGAATGCACTGGACTTTCTGGACATCTGCGTAAAGGCTTTCGCTCTCGCTCTCTCAGTCTCTCACCCCCTCGTTCCCTTGCTCTCGCTCTTTCTTCTATTTATTCCATAAATTGCTTTGGAATGACTCTGCTGTTTTTCAGCCGGTCACGTGAGAAGTCAGAGCCCCGACGGTTCACATGGAAGCATCCTGGGGTGTTTAGCACTCAGGACGCCATGCCGTCAACCATGAACTATGAAACACAGCCAGGAGGGTTCCTTTCCTCTCTCAGCCTGTGTTATGTGGGTGGCCCTATTAATGGGAGGGGACACAAGAGCAAACACTGACATACCTACATTTGCCAGACCCTCTAGAACTTTCTGTCTCGGGATCAGGCATAAGCCAGGTGGGTACCATCTGACTCTCACGTGGTGCCTGCGGTGTGGCCAAAAACTATCCTGTGATTCTCTGACCAGACAGTTCCCGCCTTCTGATCATTAATCCCAGGATACTAAGGAGCCGTGGCTCTTGGGGCAGGGTGACATGCGGACTGAGGTGTCCCAGCATCGGTGACACAAAGGCCACCCTTGAATGAGATGAGTCATGGGTGGTACTTCTTCAAAAGCCAACCTCTGACTGTAAATTCCCGGACGGCTGGGTTCCTGTTTCCTGACTCTCCCAGCCTCCCACGTGGAGCTGGTCCTCCCCTGGATGCCTAGGGAGTGTGTATTGTTTAATGTTTATTCATTTTGAGAGACAGAGCATGAACAGGGGAGAGGGACAGAATCTTTTTTTTTTTTTTTAGTTTTTAATGTTTTAAACTTATTTTTGAGAGAGAGAGAGACAGAGAGACAGAGAGATGAACAGGGGAGGGGCAGAGAGAGGGAGACACAGAATCCGAAGCAGGCTCCAGGCTCTGAGCTAGCTGTCAGCACAGAGCCTGATGCAGGGCTTGAACTCACGAACCATGAGATCATGACCTGAGCCGAAGTCAGACTCTTAACCGAGTGAGCCACCCAGAGGCCCCAACTCAGTGAGTACTTATAGAGCAAATGCCCTCCAGCTCCTTAATATTCCAACAAACCACTGAAGCCCCAGGATTTGCTTATTTGCACCATCAGAAATGGTTAACCTAGAGACACACAAGCCCTGAGGTTTCTCCCATTACCCTGCCTAGAGCGGCAAGATATGAACCACAAGAGCCCAAGACACAGGATTGAAGTAACATGGGTGCCTCTCTGGTGTCCTGTTGCTCTGGGTCAGGACTGTGCCCTCCTGGAGTGTACTGATGAACCCGGAGGTCACTGAAGGCTTTGTTTGGCTCGTGGGCCCCCAGAATCCCACGGGGGCCATCCCCCTGACAGCCGGCACGTCACATGATTCTGATTCACCTTCCTTCGAAAGCTCTGTGCTGACTTCGCCCAGAGTTGCGTTACCCAGGGAACTGATTTGCTGGGTACTCCACTCGATGTTGATTACGACCCTCAGGGCCTCAGCCATCAAGAGGATGAAAGAAGGAAAAATCTCATCCGATCATGATACTTTTCAGAAAACATCAAGAAGAGAAATTGTGCTATGCCTTTTCTCTCGGTGTCTTAGTTCCATTTTATTCCTGTTATTTCTTCTATTATTATTGCCAAGAGGAAGGGTTATGGGAGAGGGACGTTCCCCCGCCTGTGCAAGTGGAAGGAGTTAATCCTAAGGCTTCTGCTGGAAGGAGGCCCTATCTATGTCTTTTCACTGGAAGGTTCTCAAAGCAAGATAATGAGGATTTCTTGGGGCTTTGATGTCCCCCTTCCTCCCCTCTTTAAAAATCAGCTGATCCTCACACAGATATATTTGCGTAATTCCACGCCATGCATACATTTCATGGAGCCTTTTCCGACAACAGCATTGCTTGCTAATTCTGGAACATGCCACCCGCCTGACAGAGAACATGACGTTAAATTGCGCAGGACAGGCTGACTCAAAGCCACGTGTGGCAGGGCTGAGCAGGAGAGGGCCAGGAGAGGCCTCTCGACCTCCAAACGCATTTCTGAATTTTCAGCTCTTAAGTTCTGGTTTTGCGTTGGATTTGGGGTTTAATCATCTGCCAGCAATACGCCAGCACTTTTGCAGAGGAGGAGGCTGATGAGTTTAAGGAACTCTGCCCTGATGAGTTTTTGGAAAGCTGTCAGCCAGAGCAAGGCATTACTTTCTGTCTGATGCTGAATTTGCCTCCTCGATCTTTAGCTTCTAAATCAGCCTAAATTCAGAGACGTATATAGGTTTGGAGACATTGCTAATGGTGATAAAACTAATGACATTTATCAAACCTCCTTCCCTTATGAACCAGGCATCATATGCATGAAAAGCCCACCCCAGGGACAGGGGCAAAAGCACAGGAGAAGGACTCAAGAGACCCCCGCCACGCATCTGACTCTTGATTTCTGCTCAGGTCATGATCTCATGGTTTGTTAGCTCGAGACCCGCTTTGGGCTCTGCGCTGACAGTATGGAGCCTGCTTGGGATTCTTCTCTCCTCCTTGCTCTCTGCCCCTCCCCCCTCAAAATAAATAAGCATTAAAAAAAGAGAGAGAGACCCAGGTCCTAGCCTTGATCCTGCCACTCACTAGCTGTGCTATTTGGGGTACCTTTCCGGACCCCCATTTCTGCACTGTAAAGGCATGTGTTGAGCTGTGTGATCTGCCTCAAGTTTCTTCCACCATCTACAGTTCTAAGTAGATACAAATTCCCAAAACTCACTCGGCCACATTTGACAAAATGCAAACAAGAAAAAAGAAGGAAAAGAGAGATGAAAAAGAACCAAACGAGTAATTGGAGGCTTCCTTCCTTTGGCTAGTCTTCGAGTTCGGTAATGATCATTTTCCCTCTTGTCATTTGGTGGGAGGGATAGAAATCTGGACAAAATCAGAAATGAAAGGACACAGACAGCAGAGACACAGGAAGGGGAGAGGCAGAGAGGAAGAGCCAAATCGTGCACTGACCGAAGCCTCGGCCCCCAAGCCTGCTGCTCCCCTCCCCGGCCAGTGGCCCTGGGAACCACGGCAGAGCGCAGCCGTGAGATGGCGCGCGCTGGCCCAGCAGGAATTCCCAATCTTCTAAGCCACGCTAGCCCTCACGTCAACAAACATGGAGAGGAAACCTCTCGTATATAAGGAACAACAGGCCTCAGCAGCGCCGGGGTGGCTCCGATGGTTAAGCTTCCGACTTCAGCTCAGGCCATGATCTAGTGGTGCATGAGTTCAAGCCCCGCGTAGGGCTCTGTGCTGACAGTGCAGAGCCGGCTTTGGATCCTCCGTTCCCCTCTCGCTGTCCCTCCCCCTGCTCATGTTCGTTCTCTCTCTCTCTCTCTCTCTCTCTCTCTCTCTCTCTCTCTCTCTGTCTCAAAAATAAAAAAAAATTAAAATAAAAAAGGAACAGCAGGCCTTTAGAAACTTGCATGGAGATGTGAGAGTCAAGATGTTAACACAGAAAACAATCTCAGGAAGTAGAGAACCAAGTGCACCAGTGTGTGGGACAAACAGAAGGCCCCAGGGGCCGTCAGAGAGCAAGGTGACCTGTGTGGGCCGCTGGGGTCTCTGGAGGATGCGGGAGGGAGGGAGGGCTTGATTGAGCTTGAGGGGTAGGGGGTAGGCATGTGTCCAGCCAGGAAAGAAAGGGAAAGGCCTTCTAGGTCCTTCTTGGTCAGAAGACCGTGTCCCTACTTTTCTTCAGATGCTCAGCTCTTGCTTTAAGTCAACCTGCATGTATGTGTCATTAGTGGAAGGATCAACGCTTTTCTTCAGAAAGGACCATTTGTCCAACACACGGAACGGTCCTGTTTCCTGTCAGCTGGGGCTAATTTCCTGAAAATGCTTATTATTTTTTTCTTTCAATTAAGACATTCTGCCGTGGATTGCACGGGCTCCACTGACGGACTCAGCCTCTCGGTTGAGTGTTATGTTGTTATTTGCAAGATGATCCTGCCAAAATGTGGATGATTTATTGCCTCTTCTTTCCATTCCTCCATGTCTGGAGATCTGTGTTTAGGTAGGACGGCTGGGGGCCCAGGAGAGGGAAAAGAAATTGTCATTTTTGGTGTTGGTTCAGTTTCACTTACTCTAAGAATCAGATCGGCAAACAAATAGTCTGCTTCTGCTCTGGCGCTCTATTTTATCTTATGTTATGTTGTTTTACTTTATTTTATTTTTATTTGAGAGAGAGTGCATGCACGCTAGGGGGAGGGGCAGAGGGAGACAGAGAGCGAATCCCAAACAGGCTCCAGGATCAGCACGGAGCCCAACACGAGGATCGATCACACAACCCTGGGACCATGACCAGAGCCAAAATCAAGAGTCAGATGCTCCACTGAGTGAGCCACCAAGGCGCCCCAGGCACTCTATTTTAAAACGCTGCTTAATGTTTGGATTTAATACACCTGCACACGCGTGCACACACACCAGAAAACTATGGACTAAAAAAAGACCAAAAGGAAATTTTTAAATGCTACAGCTTCTTCTACGTGTGGACTAAAAAAGGTGTACCAGTGAGGACAACCCACAAAGTAGGAGGGAATATTTGTCATTGATCTGATAAGAGACTGGGAACCAGGATATGCAAAGAATTCTTACAACGCAATAATAAGAAGGCAAATAGGCCAGTTAAAAAAATGGGCAAAGGGTTTGAATAAGATATTCTTCAAAGAAGATATACAAAGGGCTAGCAGACAATGAAAGATGTTCAACACCATTAACGGTGAGGGAAACACAAAGCAGGATGACATAAGACGCCACTCTGCACCCACTAGGCTGGCTAGAAGAAAGAACAGAGACGAGTGTTGGTGAAGACGTGAAAAAAATGGGATCTTCTTACACTGCTGGTGCGGATGCCATGTTGTGCAGCCTCTTTGGAAAACAGTCTGGCACTTCCTCCAAAACTGAAAAACAGAGTCGCGGTATCACCCAGCAATAGTACTCCTGAGTACTCGGGAAATACAAACGTATCCACAGAGAAACTTGTACACAAGTGTTCATAGCAGGATCTATTCATAATAGTCCCAAACTGGAAACAACCCAAATGCCTATCAACAGATGAATGAATAACAAAACACGGTCTATCCATACATCCATACGATGGAATATTATTCTTCCATGAAAAGAATGAAATACCGACATTTGCTGCAACATGGATGAGCCTTGAAAACTATGCCAGAGGTGCCTGGGTGGCTCAGTCAGTTGACGGTCCAACGTTAGCTCAGGTCATGATCTCACAGATCATGGCTTCAAGCCCCGAGTTGGGCTGCGTGCTGATAGCTCAGAGCCTGGAGCCTGCTTCGGATTCTGTGTCTCCCACTCTCTCTGCCCCTCCCCAACCTCTCTCTCTTAAAAAATTTTTTTTTATTTCTAAGAATTTAAAAAACAGGGGCGCCTGGGTGGCTCAGTCGATTGAGCGTCCGGCTTCGGCTCAGGTCATGATCTCATGGTTCGTGGGTTTGAGCCCCGCATTGGGCTCTGTGCTGACAGCTAGCTCAGAGCCTGGAGCCTGCTTCAGAGTCTGTGTCTCCCTCTCTCTCTGACCCTCCCCTGCTCGCCCTGTCTCTCTCTATCTCTCAAAAATAAATAAAAAAAATTTTTTTTAACAAAAAAAGAAAACATTATGCTAAGTGAAAGAAACTGGTCATAACAGGTCACATATTGAATAATTCCATTTATATAAAATACCCAGAATAGGCAAATCTCTAGAGACTAATCTCTAGATTAGTGATTGTCTGGGGGGTAGGGATGAGGGGGAAGCTTTGGGACAATCGGAAGTGATTGCTATTTGGTCTAGGATTTTTTTAGAGGTCATGAAACTGTTATAAAATCGATTGTGGTAATAGTTGCTATTTAAATTTTAAAATAATTTTTTTTGAGTTTTAAAATGAGTTTATTAAAGAATGTTTTTAGGAAGGCAACAGTGTTCGTTATTAAAAAAAACTTGTTTCTTCATGCTGAAAAGGTAAGAGGCTATGGTTGTAAGCTTCTTTCTATCGGAATTCTGATAGCATAGCACAGTGTAGTCATTTCTGCGATGCTAGAATAAATAAGAAAAGTCTCTTCTATGCTTCTCAAAAAAGCGATGAATAATAACAGCAGATGGCATAAAAAGCCATTTTTTCCCATTCATTCTGTAGTATTGGAGCCAGGATTTTTACCATCACAGGCTACAATTTTCACTTTGTCCACTTTAATAAGTTCTGTCACCTCTCTGAATTCAATATCATTCAGCACAAAAGTCCACACATTATCGCAGAATCTGTATATATTTAGAGAGCCCCTGAAATTGACTCCGTTCCTGACCCTCGGCGCCAATGCTGAATTTATAGCTTTATCAAACTGAAGAAGAACTTGGAGAGCAAGTTGGGGGGTGATCTGTTGAGACTGTATGAGCTCGTCAAAGCTCTCCTGGAGACTGTTTCCCGAAGTGGTATTTCTGTATAGCTGATACGCCATGGCTTAGGAGGAAGAACCTTTTCTTACTCAAGCTTGCACTGATGTCCTGTGGGGAAGGCGCTTCCCGCCACGGAGCGGACAGAAGCAGAGTGGCCAGCAGCCCAGTAGAAAGCACTCACTTTAAAATAATTTTTTAAGTTTATTTATTTTGAGAGAGAGAGAGAGTGGGCACACAAGAGGGAGAGGGGCAGAGAGAGAGGGAGAGAGAAAATCCCAAGCAGGCTCTGCACCATCGGTGCAGAGTCGGACATAGGGCTTGATCCCGCAAACCATGAGATCATGACCTCAGCCGAAATCAAGAGTTGGATGCTTAACCACTGAGCCACCCGGGCACCCTGATAATTGCTATTTAAAACCACTGAAATTGTACACTTCAAAAAAAGTGAGCCAGGGGCACCTGGCTGGCTCAGTTGGAAGAGCATGTGACTCTTGATCTCGGGGTTGTGAGTTCGAGCCCAGTGTTGGGTGTAGAGATTATGTAAATAAGTAAAACTGTTTTAAAAAGTTCACCAGAAAAAAGAAAACCACACACCCAAATCTTTGTCCCACTTTTGCTTTCTGACTAGTGTGAAAAATGAAGGGACAGAAATCAAATTTCAGTGACCTAGTCACTGCTACTTTCTAACATGACCCATCAAAACAGTTAACATTGGCACCCATCTATTTCCATAAACCAGCCATGTAGGCATAAGTGACCACAGGGGCGAGCACATCCCATGACCCACTTGGTCAGGGGTGATGTTGATGACCAAGGTCACTGTCTTAGAAGACAAGAATCCCAAGTTGGGAGTGGGTGGTCACCGGGCATCTCCTAGAGCTAGACTCATTTCCACAGACTGAACCCAAGCCCGGTTTGTTCAAGAGGCAGAGGTGAGGCATTCTCACTCTGTCATGGAATCTACATGAAAAAGGTTAGATTTTTGTGCTCCTAAAACTAGCTTTCACCTTACACACACACACACACACACACACACACACACAGGTGCAAACAGTGTACCACTGATATCGTAAAATGTGGTAGGGTTTTTTTTTTTGAGTTTTTATTACCAAGTAATCCCACTTTGGGAAATCTAAAGACATAATCGTCCATTTAGACAAAAGCTATGCGCACAAAGACAAAATTGCTCAGATTAGTGAAAAATTGCCGAAAATTGGGGAACGCCGAAATCAACCATTCCACTCTGAAAAAGCCATTGAAATAATGACAGTGCAGCTATGTTTGGACAAGATTCAGTGAAAAAGCCTTTGAAAGGAATGAAGCGTGAGGGGCAGTGCGCAAGGTAGGTATGCAGAAACGTATGCGCCTAAGAGCAGCGGTTACGTTAGGGAGTCGGGAGGACAGGTGATCTTTTTCTGTTCTTGTCACCATTTTTCTATAACGAGCTTTATTACATTTAGGACAAAATAATTTAAAATATTTTAATCATTATAAGAATTAAGGTGGTGCTTTTTCCTTATCGAAAAGGATTATAGCAATGAAATACTGCTCGTATCTTGCTGGTTGTCTGGAACAGTAGTTCTTGATAAAATGTGAGTTCTGAGTCAGCATGTCTGGGGAAGATCTAAGGATGCTTACTGCCCACAGGATTGTCCGGAGATGTCAGCAAGACATCTATCTGAAGTGCTTAGAACACTGAAGCACTCATTCAAAGGGACGCTTAGGGGTTGGGGCGCCTGGGTGGCTCAGTCGGTTAAGCGTCCGACTTCAGCTCAGGTCATGGTGTCACGGTTCGAATCCCCCCGTCGAGGGCTCTGTGCTGACAGCTCAGAGCCTAGAGCCTGCTTTGAATGATTCTGTGTCTTCCTCTCCCTCTGCCCCTCCCCTGCTCACGCTCTCTCTCTCTCTCTCTCTTTCTCAAAAATAAATAAACATTAAAAAAATTTAAAAACAAAATAAAGAACAAAAAACAAAGTACCCTTGGGGATTGCCCTCACTCACCTTTGGAACTACCTACACTACTACAATGGGCATAATCAAGACCCTTGATAAACACCGGTCCATTGGCTTTTGTGTTACATATTGACAAGGACCTTTTTGGAGGCAGCCTGTGGAAGGCTGAAGAATGCCCTCCCCCACTCCGACCATGTCCACGTCCTATCCTGGGAACCTGGGAATGGTACCTTAGATGGCAAAAAGGACTCTGCAGATGTGATTAGGTCAAGGCACTTGAGATGGGAGATTAATCTGGATTATCCTGGATGGTTCAGTGTCATCACAAGGGTCCTTGTAAGACGGAAGCAGGAGAGTCAGAAGCTGAGACATGCTTTAAAGATGGAGGAAGGCGCGCCAAGGCAAGAAATACACAAGCAGCCAAGAGAAGTTGAAAATGGGCAAAGAAAGGGGTCCTCTCCTGCAGCCTCCGGAAGGAACACAGCCCTGCGGACTCCTTGGCTTGATCTCAGTGAAACTGATGGCAGACTTGTGGCCTCCAGAACTGTAGGTGAATACATCTGCATGGTCTTAAGCCACGAAGCTTGTGGTAATTTGTCACAGCAGCAAGAAGGAATGAACAGACTGCTTTCACAAGGTCCAGGGGGCACAGGGCGTGCAAATCATGCAGAGCCTCGGGCCCCACCTCCAGGGCGGCTGATTCGGGAGGTCGGCATGAAACTGTGAATTTGCCTTTCTAACAAGCTCCCAAGTGAAGCTGATGTGGGCTCCGGCTCACCCTCTGGGTAGCAGCGGCCCCCAAAACTTGTTACAATCCACGTTCCCTGTCAGATAACTTCTGGCTCAAGAGGTCAGGAGCCTTTTTTTCTTTTTTCTTTTTAAAGTTTATTTATTTATTTTGAGAGAGAGTGAGAGAGTGCACATATGCAAGCAGGGATGGGTGGAGAGGGAAAGAGAGAATCCCAAGCAGGCTCCCTAGAACCCGATGCGGGGCTCGATCCTGTGAACTGCAACATCATGACCTGAGCCGAAACCAAGAGTCGGACACTTAACCAACTCAGCCACCCAGGCACCCCAGGAACTGGTCTTTTCTAAAATTTTTTAAATGTTTATTTATTTTTGAGAGAGAGAGACACACAGAGCACAAACAGAGGAAGGACAGAGAGAGAGGGAGACACAGAATCCGAGGCAGGCTCCACGTTCTGAGCTGTCAGCACAGAGCCTGATGTGGGGCTCGAACCCACGAACTGTGAGATCATGACCTGAGCTGAAGCCGGTGCTTAACTGACCGAGCCACCCAGGCGCCCCAGTTCTTGTCTTTTCACAAGCATCTCCAGCTGATTGTGCCAAATGGCTTCCAGTCACACTCAGACACAAACAACCTGAGAGGCTCCCCGGGCGGGAACTCCTGGTCCGGCAGGCAGGCCAGTGGCACAAGGAGACTCCGAGGCATCCATCAACTCATCACACAGAGGGCGTCACTCCACTCACTGTGCTGGAGTCAGTTAACCCGAATGACCGTGAAACTGGTGGCCGAGGCCCCCAGGGCTTTGCCCTCTGGCTCCTCCAAGGAGAGGATCACAGAGAGCCCGCCCGCACGCTGCGCCCAGGGACCAACTGGCACATGACATCGCCCAGCCTCGCCCTCCTGGAAGGCGAGACTGGGAAGAGTCCACTCAAGGCCATGCTCCCCTTCTGGCTCAGGCTCTGGAAGGAGCCCAGAAAGGGTGCCCCGGCTCTCTCTGGCACTCAGCATGGAGCGTGGTTTCACACTGCCACATGATGCGGGTCGTGAGACCGGGGCTGGTGGGAACCAGGGCAGGAAATGGATGCCGATATATGTATATACATATAAATATATCGAGGAGGTGGCGGAATAAGAAAAAGGAAATCAGAAAAGGCCAGATTGAGAACAGTCCGTGATCATGAGGAAAATGTGGGAACAGCAAGGAAGACAAGTGCTGGGCGTCTGCATCAAGGATGGGGTGCGGTGGGGGGCGGGGCGGTGGGAGGGCGGGTCTGTGCAGCCAGTGGTTTCGACAAAAGCCACTATACACAGTAAAAGCTTGGAAGTCGCTGTCCAGTTGGAAGGTGTTCTTGGGCCACGCACAGACTCAAAGGACCCAATAAATAATGCTTTCTTCTTCTTTTTTAAAATGTTTGTTTTTGAGAGAGAGAGAGACAGAGCTTGAGTGGGGTAGGGGCAGAGAGAGAGGGAGACACAATCTGAAGGAGGCTCCAGTCCCTGCGCTGTCAGCACAGAGCCTGATGCGGGGCTTGAACCCATGAACCATGAGATCATGACCTGAGCTGAAGTCGGACGCTAAACTGACTGAGCCATGCAGGCGCCTCAATAAACAGTGCCTTCTGAAGAAGCCAAGCATAAGGGAGTGAAGATGAGGTACTGGTCAGCCACACTCGGTCCTCCGGGGCTGCTCTGCCTGCGTAGTCACCGGAAACGAGGCCTTGCATTATGCTCTTTAAGTGCATTAACTCCTTGAGTCTTCAGAACAGTTCTTTTTAAAAAATTTTTTTTAATGTTTTTTATTTATTTTTGAGAGACAGAGACAGTGAGAGCAGGAGAGGGGCAGAGAGAGAGGGAGGCACAGAATCCGAAGCAGGCTCCAGGCTCTGAGCTAGCTGTCAGCACAGAGCCCGACGCGGGGCTCGAACCCACAAACCTTGAGAACATGACCAGAGCTGAAGCCAGACGCTCAACTGACTGAGCCATCTAGGTGTCCCCAGAACAATTCTTCTAAGAGAGGCTCCATGCCAGGGGCACCTGGCTGGCTCGGTTGGTAGAGTTTGCCCCTCTTGACCTCGGGGTCTGAGTTCAAGCCCCATGCTGAGCCTACTTAAAACAAAACAAAACAAATAATAAGAGAGGCCTGATGCCTCCCCCATTTGGCCGAGGAGGAAGGCTGCTGGAACAGATTCTGGTCACTGCAGCCTCTATGAAACCAGGGCAGGATTGGAGCCCAGACCACTTGACTTCAAAGGCCGTTCTTCACTGAATCACTGGGTCATACCTCTCAGCTGTGGGTATTCTGCTGGGGCGGACACTGACACCCATCAGCACCCACCAGCTCCTGGCCTTCTGACTAGGATGTGAGAATTCTCCAAGGAGGGAGGCAGGCCCAAGTGGGCCAGCGGAGAGGCAAGACGCAACGCGGCGGGCATCAGGGAGAAGCGGGGAGACACGTCCCCAGAGGACCTGGCCCCTAAGACAGGCGCAAGACGCCAAGTCCTACCCAGGGGATGCAAAGAAACCTGCCCACAGCTGCTGCGCAGAAACCCCCCCTTCCACGGAGGAGGGGGAGCTTGGCTTTTCACAGTGGCCAATCTGCTCCCACCGCCCACACAAAACTCCTTAGGAAAGTGGAAACCAAATCAAACCCAGAGAGATTTCACCACACCCCAGCAGAGGCACGCCTACGGATTTTGTCCCGGCCCTTGGCTGCTGCGACACAAAGACATACGCTCTCAAAGGTCAGCTGGCAAAGGAGCCGCCTTAATGGCAGTTTGCTTGATTAAGTTTAAATCACAAAACCACCGTTTTCCAATGTGTGCGTGGCAGTGAACAGGGAACTGTGGAGGGTAATGGCCATGCTTTTCAGTGGCGAAAAATAATGCAGTGCTTTATAATTGCTTTAATATCAGTCATTTGACAGTACAAAGGGAAAAAATTAGCCGAGATCCAATTCCCTTTGGGGGATGTCATTATGATTATTCTAAAGCAATCATGATTGATTTTACATATGGGAAACAGCTCCCCAAATACCACCTGCTTGGAGACAGAGCGACTTCAATGTAATTCTCTTAATTTTGTTTCTCTATCTCAATTTCAATTGCATTTTAACAAATCAAAAGGAGAGCACCAGTATTTAGAATGAGAATTGCCGGTTTTGACTGCCTTGTGCCAAAAAGACACTGTGTAGGTGGGCTCATTGGGCCAATATTTTGTCCTGCGTGTACGGTGCTTTTATTTGTGACCCACAAAGTACAAAGGGTATTTTTTGATTCCTGACTAGACAAAGGAGGGACAGAGATGGGATAGAAGTAAGGTTTGGGGCAGATCAGATGACAGAGAGAAGGCAGAACTATCCGCTTCCTAGTTTGCTTCTGCCTTTAACAAGGACCAAAAAGTGAAAAGAAAGAGTAAAATGTAAAGCAGATAACCATTATGAAAGGGGCACTGCGGGTAAATTGAATGCGGGAAAGAAGCTATTATTAGCTCTTATTTTTCTATTTATTATTATTATTATTAAAGCTCTTCTTGAAATCCTCCTCCCAACCCTGTGAGGGGTCTATTATTTTCAGTTTGCAGAATGGGAACCTAAGGCTTAGCTAAGGAGGGCTCAAGGTGAGGTTTGATCCAAGGCTGATCTTCTCTTTATATTTATTCATTCATTCACTCATTCAACAACATCAGCGAGGGGCTGAGGACACAGAGGGGCACAGAAAGAAGAGTCTAGCTGGTCCTTAGTGTGTCCCCAGGTAAGCTGGGAATGAACTCCTTTAACGTGCGTCCAGGATTTGAGGCCTGTCAGTTTACATCCCAGGAGTGTAGCTAGGGCTTTGCAGATAGGATCACAGACTCTTTGTATCATGTCAAGATACACCAGGAAATTGGACTGAAACAGGAGTCTCCACGTAAATAACTGGGAATGAGAGAGAAAGAGGTGTTGATCTGACAGATCATGGCAATCACAACAAAAATAGTAAGCCTGGAGGCAGGGCTTTACCTTAAACCACGTGTTTTTGAATACTCTTTGGAGCCTCCTCAAAGTTTCACAAGGTATCACGGGCCAGTAGTATTCTCACCTGCCTCGCAAGCACAAGGAAATAGGTTCAAGGGCATTTGGTCACTTGCTCAAAAGAAAACAGCATGTCACTAGTCACTGCAATGCGCGTGTAACGGGACGCTGATACTGGTAGGTGGGAAGGGAAATCGACAAGGAGTCACGTGGCTCCAGTCAACAAGTTCTATTCTAATCATCCGCGGGTCTCACAACCATGGCTAAGGCTCACCCTGCCTACCTCTATTTCAGGAATCCACTGGGGAAAATATTCAGTGATGTGTAGCACGCATCTACAAATGTATGTAGAGTGACAATAAAGATCTCCGAGCGTTTCTAGAGCAAAGAGATGATCATAGGGCACAGCATCCATTAAGGTACAGCAGTCCCTTGCCACACACACGCCCCTCCCACCACATCACTTCCCTGGATGAAGTTTCTAGATGGGAGAACGGGGGTGTGCTCAGATCCTCCGTGGACTTCGGGAAGAGTTGAGGCAGACGGATAGCCGTTCACAGGAGCAGGGAGAGGAGGATCCTGAAGCCATATCAGCCCTGCAGGTGTTCCTTGACCTTGGTTTCAGTATCGTACGGGAACTGGCTCATTTTCGATGAGGCAGTTGCTTGGCATTGAAAATATGCAGGGGTTGCATCATTGTTACATCTGTTCCTCTTTCTGAGTTTTAAATGGCCCTTGCCCGAGGTGCATTTTGGAAACCACCCTGTTTACAGGCGCCTGGCCAGCTGAACAGCTGAATCAACCCAGGACTCTGTGTGTGCTAAACAGACAGTGGCCTTTTTCCACAACACAAGTTGCCGTTTCCTTGTGGACAACGTACAGAAATGTGTGCTGGGTGTCAACACAATCAAGGATTATCTAGCGGGCTGAAAACAGTCATGCTGATCAATAAGTTGAGGTCAAACAGAAGGAAGAAAGATGGTCAGAGTCAATATTTTGATCCACAAGATGGATGAAAATTCAGAAGACGTGTTCACCGAAAGTAGGAAGGGTAACAAGCATTTTAGGTAGAAGACTCAAAACTCAGAATGATGCTTTTAAGATGTCATGATGCTTTTTATACAAACAAGAATTTTAACGAGTCTTGGGTTCAAAATTATGTAAGCTCAAATGGAGGAGATATTCATTTATTTAACAAAAACAGGAGCATCTGATACATTCTGTGCATGAAGGTTACAGCGGTGATGAAGATACACAAGGTCCCTGCCCGCATGGAGCATCCAATCTAGGGCTGAAACTGACAAGAGAAATAAACATCGCTACGGCAAGACAATTGTCAATAGTAGCAAAGCAGACTGAGAAGTTGCATCCGGTGAAGTAGAAGGAAAACCAGCAACGCGTGGCTTCTTAGAAGCGGAGATGAGAACATGTTTCTAGAAGAATGGAGGCATCCACTGCAAGAGTCCCATCTTGCCACTCGGTGACCATTTGTGTCCTTGTCAAGAGCAGTTTCAGCAGAATGATGGGGACCTGTTGGGAAGAAGGGCCCGCAAGGGCAGTAAGGCAGAAGCATGAAGGGGGGCAGGCAATGGGAGGTTAGGGTGGGCCTGGGCAGGGCCTTAGAGGGCATGTCAGGGAGGTCTTGAAAAATAGATTACACACACACTAGGATGGCTATAATTTTTAAGCTTATTTATTCATTTATTTTAAGAGAGAGAGAGAGAGAGAGAGAGAGAGAGAGAGAGAGAATCCCAAGCAGGCTCTGCACTGTCAGCACAAAGCCCTACATAGGGCTCGATCTCATGAACAGTGAGATCATGATCTGAACCGGAACCAAGAGTTGGACACTTAACTGACTAAGCCACCCAGGCGCCCTAGGACAGCTATAATTTTAAAAAACGGGAAATAAGTATTCACGAAGATGTGGAGAAATCGGAACGCTCAGACACTGATGTTGGGGACGTAAAATGGCGCAGCCAATGTGGGAGATGCTATGGCGGTTCTTCAGAAAGTTAAACATCAAACTGCCACGTGACCCAGCCATTTCACTAGGTGTATATATACCCAAGAGAATTTAATGCAAGGACTAGAACAGGGACTTTTACACCGGCTGTTCACAGAAGTGTAATTCCCAGCAGCCAAAAGGTGGAAACAGCTCGGATGTCCCGCGGATGAATGACTAGGCAAACTGTCATCTCTCCACACAATGGAATATTATTCTGCTCTAAAGACAGGAATGAAATACCAGTAATGCTATAATATTGGGCCAAGCTAAAGAAGCCAAGACACAAAGGTCACCTATTGTGTGACTTCATTTATAATGAAATGTCCAGAAGAGGCAAACCCATAGAGACAGAAAGTAGCTTAGCGATGCCCAGGCCTGGGGCAGGGAGAATGGAGAGCGGTTCCTTAACAGGATGGTTTTCCTTTGGGCTGGTGACAGTGTTTTAGAATGTGGTAAATGCCACCGAATTCTATGCTTTAATATGGTTACTTTTATATTGTATGCATTTTTATCTCAATAAAAACAAACCAAAAAAACCCCGTATTACTTGGAGTGATTCCAACTCAAGGGAAAAAAGAGTTTCAACCTAACCAGCTGGAGATTTGCATCTTTTTTTTTTTAAGTTTATTTGTTTATTTTGAGAGAGATAGAGAGTGCACACGCATGTCTGAGCAGGGGAAGGGCAGAGAGAGAGAGGGAGACAGAGAACCCCAAGCAGGCTCTGGGCTATCAGTGCAGAGCCTGACGCAGGACTCAAACTCACAGTGAGGTCATGACCTGAACTGAAATCAGGAGTCAGACGCTCAGCTTGAAGAAGAACTTTGTAAAATGACAGAATGGCAGTCGTAGAACAACCAGGAGGCTGAGACAATTTTAAAACTTTCATAATGAAGAACAGTCAAAGAAACTTGAGCTGGCTTGGAATAAAAGGAGCCCTCCTCAGGGATAGGCAATGGAGGTTGGGAGGCACCCATATGAACAACCACATTTGTTGAGAAATGATAGTAGTGAGCTTCTTGTCCTGAGAAGTATTCAAATATACCTGAAAGGCAGACGGCCACAGACCAGGCACAAAGGATTCCTGAATGCGGAGGATTCATCAGACTGAGTTATAAAATTCTCTTTATGGGGCACCTGGGTGGCTCAGTTGGTTAAGTGTCCAACTTTTGCTCAGGTCATGATCTTGCAGTTCGTGAGTTCGAGCCCCGCATTGGGCTCTGTGCTGATGGCTCACAGCCTGGAGCCTGCTTCAGATTTTGTGTCTCGCTCTCTCTGCCCCTCTCCCGCCCACACTCTGTTTCTCTCTCTCTCTCAAAAATAAACATTAAAAAAATTTTTTGTAATGCCCTTTAACTCAGAGATTCTGGGACACAGTTTCAAGTATCACTTGGGAGGGGAGATAGGAAAACTCTAGCCCAAAGTAAAGCAACACTATTTTTTCTACTAGGCTACCGAAGTCACTGTTACCAGGCAAGTGGGAGGTGTACCGGGCATAAGGCAAATCCATGTCGGCTACTGAAAATTAAGGGCTGATTAAATAATTCTGAGCTCTGCAGGGGGTTCCGTTTTAATGTTTTCATCTGCACAAACAAGGACACTCTGTCTGATTGGCTACATTCTTCGGTCTTCTTTCTTGTGAGTTCCTGATGGCCCGCTGTGAACTCTGGTCTGGATTAGCGTGTGTGGCTACCTCAGCCCCCGTCCCAAAGTAGAATGTCCCCTGGAAGACGCGAGCAGCAAGCGTGGACATAACTCAGACTCACGGATGGAAATGCTCAGTACAAACCAAAGGAAAAGCACTGGCCGATCGTGCTGCCTTGTGAAAAGACAGCAAGAAATGAGCTGTGTTTTCAGGGCAGGATAAGATTTCAGCCAGCTTCCAAATCCTGGGCCCCCTGGGATGTGGCTCTTTTCTCTCTTATCCGGGTCCTCTTCCTCCCACTAAGCCTGTCACTGTGGGAGACATGCGAGCGGCAAGATGTGGCCATTTGTCCTTCTCCAAGTCACAGCCCAACTGGAGACTGACTCTAAAAGACGCCCCATAACAGGCCCCTGGCCAAGGCTTTGCGCTTGTCCCTTGTGCCGGGACAGCAGTCTTATGATCCGGAAACACGTTCTATGGCTAGCAACGCAGTGGAGGGGACAGAGCCTGCATTTGGAGAGCGCTGGGCTCGAAGCTAAATCCGGATTTGCTATGAGCGATGTGTGTGACCTGGGTCATGTGACTTCACATCTCCAGACCCAGTTTCCTACAACAACTATATGAGGTGGGAACTACGTATTCATATGTATTCATTCCCATTTTACAGATGATGTATGTCTGGAAATAAGGTCTCAGGAGCCCAGAAGGTATAGAGCTAACCACCTGATAGGCACGGTCCTTTATTTAAGTACATATCATTGTCATAGCTCATATACCTGAGAACAACTCTAGTGGGGTCGATGAAAATGTCCCCCAGCCCTCCTCTCCCAGCTGGTGGCCTCAGTCCTAGAGGCCACCTCTTCCAACTACTTCATGTCGGAATTTCTCTGGAAGCACGTCCACAGTCCAGACTTGTGGACTTGAGGCCTTTTGGGTTATCAGTGTGGGCAGTCCAGGTCGTCACCGTGAGGAGGAGGGGGCGCTGTTGGCATTTAGTGGACCCAGGACAGGGTGACCGGCCCCCAGCAGTGCACAAGAGAGTCTTGCACAATGAAGACATGTCCCCATTTCTTGACCAATTTTTTAATGTCTTCTGGACACTTACGTAGAAGAAGAAACTGTTCCTAGTTACTGGCACCTAAACAATAAGTCCATCTTACATAGAAACACAAGATATTTTGGAGTGGTTTTCAGTAATGTGGATTTTTTTTTTCAGGAATGCAATTACGGTATAAATCGAGGGAAGACAGCACTTTGTTTTGCTTGGAACTTTACCCAGTCGTTCAGCATTGTGGACGTCACGATGCTGATGGCAAGGCCGCTCTTGGTATTCGAATGCCCAATACGACACATCTCGGTCGCCTGGCATCTTGGCAGTCCCGTTCCCGGCGGTGCCACAACTCGGTCACTCACTGGGTGACCTCATTGCATCTTCCAGTGTAATCGCACCTGAGTGTTTACACATCAATAGAAACAGTACTCATTAGAAACTACTTTCACTTATCCTTTACCTTACAATTGAGGAATTATACCAATCTATTCTTTAATTTGGATTTCATCTGTAGAGAACCAAGGGGGGCATCAGAAATGTTTATTTGTAGGGGCGCCACGGTGGCTTTGTCGGTTAAGCATCCTACTCCAGCTCGGGTCATGATCTTGCGGTTTATGAGTTCGAGCCCTGCTTCGGGCTCTGTGCTGACAGCTCAGAGTCTGGAGCCTGCTTCAGAGTCTGTGTCTCCCTCTCTCTCTGTCCCTCTCCCGTTTGTGCTCTGTCTCTCAAAGATAAATGAACATTAAAGAAAATTTTTTTAAAAATGTTTGTTTATAAATGACATTGGATATGATAGGGTCATAGTGGCTCTAATCTTGGTAATATGCTTAATTCCCCCTTTACCAACGTTAGCTAGTATCTACTGGTTCCTTGATGTGAGCGATGAGGATTAATGTCACTTGCATTATCCCTCCACTCAAAGTTCTAATTACAAAATTTTTTTTAACATTTATCCATTTTTGAGAGAGAGAGAGACAGAGCCTGAGTGGGGGAGTGGCAGAGAGAGAGGGAGACACAGAATCCACGGCAGGCTCCGGGCTCCAGGCTCTGAACTATCAGCACAGAACCTGATGTGAGGCTCGAACTCATGGACCACGAGATCATGACCTGAGCTGAAGTCGGATGCTTAACCAATTGAGCCACCCAGGAGCCCCAAAGCTCTATTTTTTAAAATGTTTGTTTATTTTTGAGAAAGAGAGAGACAGGGGAGGGGCAGAGAGAGAGGGAGACAGAGAATCCCAAACAGGCTCCACACTGTCAGTGTAGAGCTTGACACCGGGTTTGAACTCACAAACCGTGAGATCATAACCTGAGCTGAAATCCAGAGTCAGACACTTAACTGACTGAGCCACCCAGGTGCCCTCACGAAGCTCTATTTCTTTTCTCATCAAACTTTGACAGTATCTTCTGACCCCCCACCTTGAGCAGCTGGGGTCATTAGTGGTGTTGCTTTTTCACTCATATTCTTTCATGTTCCACTTTATGTCGGCTTTGCTTTTGTTGGCATATTCAAATATGTCAAGGTTTTCTAAGATTTTCTTTTAGTTCTGCAAAACAGAGCTCAGTTTTGTTTTGTTTTGTCCAGAAAGCGACTATAAAGTAGAAGACCAACTTATGGACTTCCCATTGGTCTGAAAAAGCACTATTCTGAGAAACAGGAGAAAAGGCTGCAAAGTATAGAAACTGTGCCTGCTGTGCCAGTAGACTAACTCCAGGAAGGGAGAAGCAGATAGGTTTTAAGAATCAAAGATCAAGCCACGATTCTGCCCATGAGGAGATTTTTACCGCAGAGAGGAGATTCATGAGTAATTATGAAACAGAAAGGAGTGTGGGGCACACGTGATTAAACGCTCCCTCAAAAAAGGATTGGAGCAGACAAAATGTATCCTTATAGTTTAAATTTATTTTTCAAAGTTTATTTATTTATTTGAGGGAGAGGAAGAGGGAGAGAAAATCCCAAGCAGGCTCTGTCAGCACAGAGCACAATGTGGGGCTCGAACTCACAAACTGTGAGATCATGATCTGAGCTGAAGCCAGAATCGGCCAAACGATTGGGCCCCCCAGGTGCTCTGTGTCCTTACAGTTTATAATGAATTTGTACTCCTGGATGAGGCATGGAGGGTCAGCAAGAAGGCAGTCAAATGGTATAAAAGGAATTGGAAATATTTCATTTATAGTTTAAAATCAGATTCTTAGGAGACCATCTCTAGTGTCGAGTGAGGTGCAACTCTATATTTCCTCCTGATTAGAAAAGTAATTTGTGCTCATTGTAGAAGTTTGGGAAAACACAAAAGGATATAAAAATAAAACTAAAAACTCCCATTAATCCCAAAGATAAATATACATATTAATATATTGATCTATTAATGAGGGTACGACCACGACTATAACACATAAGTACCAAAATATATAATGGCTCAAACATAACAGCACTTTATTTCGGTTCACCCAAGTGTGCGTATCGGTTCCAGGCTGTGAGCGCAGCCGCGGGCCGTGCGCTTCTGCTCCACAAAGCCATTCAGGTCCCCAGGCTGGCGCAATTCCATCTTCAACATGTGGTTCCCAAGGCCACCTTGGCGTCAACATCACATTCCAGCTGAGAGAAGGGGAAAGCGTGTAGAAGCATTCTCTTTGGAAGTTTCAAGGGCAAGGCCTGGAAGTGGTGGATGGTACTTCTGACCTCATTGGCTAGAGCTCATGCCACCTAACTGCAAAGGCGTCTGGGAAATGTAGTCCAGCCGTGTGGAACATAGCCAATCTATGTTTGGCAAATAAGTAGTAGTCTCTAATAGTGCATTTTCTCTCAGTCTTTTTTAATACACATATATGTACATATGAATATGACTGGGGTTATATTGTACATTTAGCTTTTTCTTCTGCTTAAAAAAAACAAAACACCCAACCAGAAACCGGTAGCATTCCCTCCCCAGATGTGACAGCTAAAACTGTTTTTAGGGATTGCCAAAGGTCTCCTAAGGAGTTAAATGATCCACAGCTGGGAGCCACTCAACTAGATCAACAATAATCAACGGCTTCCCTTTTATTGAGTAGATGTTGCTTAGATCTTATCTGAGAGAAACACCTTTTTACATTAATATTGACTGAAATTGTCATTATTTACTTAGGAGAAAGTCCCGGAAGCGGGATTATTAGGTCAGAGGCTATGAATATTTTTAAGCCTCTTGATATATACTGCCAAATAGCTTTCCAGAAAGGCTCTTCCAATTTACTCGCCCACCTGCAAAGCAGTCTTGCTTTACTTTTTTTTTTTTAAAGACCTTAGTTTTAAGTAATTTCTACACCTGATGTGGGGCTCGAACTTACAACCCTGAGGTCAAGAGTCGCAGGCTCTATCAACTGAGCCAGCCAGGTGCCTCAAATCTTGCTTTATTTTTTAAAGGTTTCAGTTACTTAATATGAGAAGAATTATTTATCTTAAAATAGCATTTCTTTGAGTAATAGTCCAATATGCTTATTAGCCATCTTCCGTACCCTGTCTATAGTAGTCTTGCTGATTTCCCAACTGCTATTTTGTTTTTTGATGGTTTTTTTTGTTGTTGTTTTCCCCTTCTTAAGAGTGTTAGGGACAATTGTTGAAATAAGCCCGTGACATTTCCAAAGTGAGTAAAAATTTCTATTAAAATGTGGCTTTCCTTTAACATTGTAGACACAGTTGCTAGAACTTGGTTTTTTTATCACAGCATCCTACCCCAACCCCCACCCCACCTCCACTGTGGTTTGCTTTAATATTTGGACAGCTGTTATTTCTGTTCTTTGGTTAAAAACAATCCAAGACTTCTAGGGAATGATAGAAAGTGGACCAGAGCGTTTTCTTTCATCTCAGGGCACAAAACCTTAGAATTTCTGGTCCCGGCGTGGTAGAGTGAGGTCATGGCTGGCCAAAATACGATTTCAGAATGTCATGCCGGAGTCCCATTCTGTCGTTTGCACGGTCTCCTAGGAGTCTCCCAAGATGCAGGAATCAACAAAACAGAGGCTCTTCTCTGAACCAGGACTTGGAAGGAATTCCTCTGTGCCCCCCACCACTTCCATCTTTGCCTCTGCCCTGGCAGGCAATCTCAATTACTGCCGTCCGCAGTTGGATTGCTGCATGTACACGCATTGGGGCCTCTTTCAGATGGATTGCTTTTCTGTAACAGGGGAACAAAAAGTTAAACCTATGAGCTTCCTGCTGTTTCATTAATGCATAAAGACTGGTTAGGACTAACTATTCCCGTGGGACCGTGAAAACGAGCCAGGGATCCGCTCAGCACAAATTTCTGTCCTTTAATGCAAAATATCATTAGGTTATCTAGAGCTCTGGCTTGATAAAAATCTTTCCTAATCCAATAAATTGCAATAGATGAAATGTTTGCTACCTCCATTCTTTCTCAATCCTCAAGGCTCTCGCTTTGGGGTTAAATGTCCCTTAAGTGTACTGGCCACGGTTTACAGTTTATGCAACCCTCTGCTCAAGTAATAACGATGGAAGCATTTCCAAAACAACGAAGCAACACGAACTGTCGGCAGGAGTAGCGGGCCCAGAAATGTCTCGGCAAGTATCAACTGTGGGAAAACGACACGGGTCTTAGCGCTTTTCTAAGACCTTTGGAGACAGGAAAATTATTCTCTAAGGAGACAGAAGGAATTTAAGCCCCGGACCCTGTTAAACCATTAATTCACTTACAGGCTCACGTGGAAGGCCTGAGCAGTGGGAGAAGCGGTGACGGCGGGGCGAGTCTGAGATCTCCCAGGGCCTGACCGGGTGGGCTTCCTCGGATCAAGCCGGCCACTAAGGACACCACCAAATCTCTCACCACCCCAGCCTGCCCGTGCCCTTCGGAAACATCGTTACCCACAAGCAACTCAAGTCAGTGCTGGCGACCTTGGATGCACATTAGAATCACCTGGGGAGCGTTTGCAGCTTGGATGCTTCAGTCCCACCCGCAGAGGCCCCGACGCATCCGGGTGTTTAAATCTCCCCAGCTGATTCTAATGTGCCACCAGGGTTGAATTAAGCAATCACCCGTAGCTCATATATGAACCAAAGGATCCAGGTCTACGGCTGGGGGTGACGCTGCCAGAAACCAGCCGTCCTTGGTTCGGTTTCCCGGGCCTCAGTTTCTTCATCTGCACAATGGGCTAAGACGAGGACCGCAAAGCCCCCTCTCTAGCTGTTGACAATTCGGTCCTGGAAAGTGAACCCGCGTCCCCTACCCTCAGTTTCCCCTCTCTCCCCACCCTCCTGGCGTTGCGGGTGTCCGCGCAACCTCCGCGCCAGCTCGGGGGTCCCAGAGGAAGCCTGGAGCAGCGCCGGCCGCCCCGGCGCGCCCGCTGCCGGGTTCGGGCCCTCGCTGCGGGCGCACAAAGCCCCCGGCGCTGACGTCAGGGCCCCTCTCGGCACGGCCGGCCCCCAGTGCAGGCGGAGCCGCGCCGCGCTCCCACCCCGGCCCCGGAGCCAGCCGCCAGCCGCCAGCCGCCAGCCCAGCAGCACGCCCGGAGCCCGGCCGGCGCACGTGCCCGCCAGACCTGCAAACTTGTGCCACCGGCTCTGCCCGTCCCCGGGGAGCCCGCGCCGCTCCCGCCAGTCTCCAGCCATGGGTAAGCCCGCGCGCCGGGCCCCGCGCCCCCGCGCCCCGCCTCGGCTCCGGTGGGGCTCCCGGGGCACCTCGGGCGCCGGGGCCGGAGGTGGGAGGGGCGCGGCGCAGGTGTCCCGAGCGCCCAGGTGCGCAGCCCGGCCCCGCGGCGGGGGCGCCCCCGCCCCGGCGGTGCTCGGGCGGCCCCCCGGTGCGGCGCCCGCGGGAGGGGGAGAGCTGGCCTCCCGGGAGGGGCCGCAGGGAGAGCGGACGGGGCGTCCCGGGCGGCGGGCCCCGGCTTTATTTTCAGGGCTGGTTAGAGAGGAGCTTCTTGCCGGCTTCCCGGGACGCTCTTCTTGTCGCCCGAGCGCCAGCCCCCCAGTCGGGTCCCCCTCCCCGCTGCCGTGGTCTGGCTGCCCTTAACCCACAGGAAACAGACGCCCGGTTCCCCAAGGCTGGGGTCTTCCGAGAGCTCGTTGGGGGACCGTGACCTTTGAAGCCGGGGAGGGGGGAGGGACGGGATGGGACAGTGGGGGAGTCTCTTTGTCCCCCGTTGCAAGTATCAAAATGCGGACCTGGGCGCAGGTGGAGGCGGCTTGCCAAGTGGGTTCGAATGCAGTTGGGGGATCGGCCAGGAACGCCGAAAGCCCGGTTCTGGGGATTGAAAATCTCCAACCTGGCCCCGGGGCGGTTGTGGGATTCGTTCCGTTCCCTCCTAACACCCCGAACTGCTGCCGTCAGCAGCGTGTCGTTAAACGGGGACTCTGTCGGAAGGTTGCTAATTCCGCCGCACGGCCGGCAGCGTCTGCGAGCTGCGTTTGGGGAAGGGCTTCTCCTCCTGCTCGGTGATCCCTCTCCGGTGGCAGCCAGACTGCGGCCACGCGCGCCACAAAAGCCACAGGCTGGAGAGCCCCGCCGCAGCGTTCCTACTGAGGAACGCCCGGGGCTTAGCCACTGCGGGTTACTGGCCAGGGCTTGGGAACGCCTGGCCGGCCGCCACCCCCAGCCGTGGCCCCTTACCCAGCCTGCCTCCCTCCGCTGTTGGGAGAGTGTGTGTGTGTGTGTGTGTAAGTGAGGGAGTGTAATTTTGTGCCGATCATCATGTTGGTGAGGGCAGGTTATTTTGAATTTAAAGGGAAGAGCGAAGAATTTCACAGCTGAATCTTCTGGAATTTACTAGGTGATCAAAATATGAAAGCAAATGAGGCCCCTGAATCCAACCAGAAAATTGCTTCCCAGAAAGTTAGGGCCAGGCTAGGATAAAATCCTTCTAGAAAGGGCAGAGTTGCGTGACCTGTAGCTCTGGTTCCTACTCTCAGCGCCCCACCTGAGTAGTCCCCATCCTTCAGTGCTCCTTCTTACTTTATTTATTTTTAAGATTTTACTTTTAAGACGTCGCTGCCCTCCAAGGTGGTGCTGGAACTCCCAACCCCCAGATCCAGAGTCCCCGGCGCCCCTCAGCACTCCCTTTTAAATGAGGCTCCTACACACCCATCAGCTGGCTGCTGTTAGCCTGGAAGTTTGGGCAATGCTTGGCGCAAAGATGAAGTTCCAGAAAAGTGCAGTTCTGAGGGAGGTGTTAACTAATGTTACTGAAACCAAGTTATTTGTCTTTTTAACACTAGGCATTGGGATTCGGACCGGTCAGAAATCGAGTGTCCAGTAAGCACATGGGCGCCTTCTTGAGGGAGGCTTTCAGGGTACTTGACTGGGTGCAGACTTGAGTTTTTAAATATGCGTGGACGTCCATTCTCATGAAGCAAATGCCTAAACCAGAGAGGGGCCTGTTCTCAAGGAAGTACTTTGTGTCTGGACAATCCTTGGTTCTACACTTCAATTGCCAATTTATGTTAATTTGTGCATACCTCACTCATTCTGGCTGTATCCTTGGTTTTAGTTTTTAGTTTTTACATTTAAAAAAATTCTCTTGATGCCAAAAGGAAACCTACTGATTTCCTTTGGTAGATTCTTAGTAAATACACCACGAGGCCATGAGCTGGTTTTAGTTTTCCAGATGTATTTGATTATCCAACATACCGTTATGAATGTTTTAATTGAAATGATTTAATGTTGGGAAACGTCTCAACATTGGTCCATTGAGTTGCGACTTGGGTTCTTCTACAAGTTACTTCCTTCACCTGCTCTTAGTTAACTTACTAGTAAAATGAGTGAGGTTGATGGAAGTAAAAGTCCCTTTGGACTCAAATTTTAAAGTATTCAACACCTTAAAATGGAAAAATACTGAGCAGTCGTGGTGCGTACAGTTCGATCTTTCAATGTATCGTAAGATGTTTTTATTGTTGAATGGTTTTTTTTTTTTTTTGGCTTATTCGAAATATAATTTACATGCCATACAATTTGTACGTTGGAGTGTACAAAGGCCGTGATTTTTTTAGTGTATTCAGAGTCGGGTCACCACCACCACCACGGACAGTGTCATCACCTTAAAGAGAAGCCCTGTGCCCATTGGAAGTCGCTCTCCGTGCCACCCCCCTTCACCCCTGGCAACCGCGAATCTACCTTCTGTGTCCATGGATTTGCCTATTCAGGACATTTCACGCACATGCACTGAGCCAATTGAGGTTTGAAGTGTGTTGGACTATTCAGTAACTTCGGTTGTCACACACAGGGGAAAGATGTGGATACACTGTTTGTACGTAGTATACCACCTAAGTGTGTTAAAACGAATTTCTTCACTGGCTGAAGAGTTCTGCGTTTGGCCGCCGTGCCACTGTGCGCATGCGTGCGTGGGCACGCACACATATTTCCAGTTTTACTCTGGGTTTATCTGCTGGGAACTCATGTTGCCTAACCATTTTTTTTAAAGTAATCTCTGCGCAACACGGGGCTCAAACTCGATGACCCCGAGATCAAGAGTTGCATGCTCGACTGACTAAGCCAGCCGGGCGCCCCCAGAATTTTTATGCTGTTATCTTATTTGCAGGCCTGAAGGCAACAACATGGATTCAGTGCGGTAAGCTCTGATCAAGGCATTTGTGGAATATCCACCCTGCTTTCACGTGGATCTTGTATCCAGAGAGGAATGCTGATTGGGTGTCATGAGCTACCTATAATTCCGTAGAAAAGTGTATGCGAGATGATCAGATACATCCCAATAATTGTTCTCATCCGTTTCGTGGGAGGGATGTTTTTCGAGGATTATGAATTGAAAACGGTCCCTTCACAAGATAGTGTTACAGAAAACTGGCTCGGAGCAGGTTTTCTTGCACGGTACCCTGCCTGTCAGTCATCTTTGGCCTTGTCAAAAAAGCAGTTTTTGATTCCGTGGGCCTGGATGGGAGCGGAGTTTCTGTGTTTCTAGCAAGCTCCCCAGCGGTGATGCCACAGGTCCCCAGGGTGAGGAAATGGAAAAGGGGGGCACGCCAGGGGCTGCGTGCCTTCCAGGCCATTCCACCAAGTTCCTCTGTGATCTTGGGCAAATCACTTTCTCTTCTTGATCTCCATTTACTACGGAATCAAAGGATTGGGTGAAATTATTTCCTTGGCCTCTTACAGATCTAAATGGATGTAATTTAGAGGGGAAAAAAATGAGAGGGTAATGTTCTGCTTGAAAAACATGAGAAAACAGCTCCCTAATTGTTTCAACACTATTTGTTTCCACGAAGCCAGCATCACAGGACGATTGGCCCTTCTCCAGGGAGCCTGGTGGGAGAAGCTGTCGCGTTTCCAGCGTCGGCTTCTCCTGCCTTCCCCGGAGAGCTGGTGGCTCCAGAGAGCCTCTGGCAACCCCGCCCAAGGGTCCCAGACCACCGGAAGGGCGCCCCCTGTGGAGCCATAAATGCATACATACCTGTTTGGTTCTGGAAGGTTGCTCCGAAATTCAGATGTAGTTGGAGACAAAGGAATGGTATCCTGAAGAGTAGCTGGGCAGGAGATATTTCTAGAATGTGCTAGCCTCCTGCCCAGTGAGGGTAAAAGTCTTAAAATGAGCCCGCCTTCCTCCCTTGGGAGCACGCTCCCTTTATGGCTCTGGATGCTAACTGGCATTGTAAATAGACCTCCTCATCCTGTAGTGCAGAGGAGTGTTTATGACAAACAGGAAATAATTAGGATATTTTTGCTCCCACCAAAACTGTTGGCCAAACCGCTTGGCCCCTGCAAGGGTTTCCTAGAGATGAGCCTTCACTGCTAAATCCAGGGTCAAGGAGTTGTAGATGGATTATTGAAACTGCCCAAGTGGTGAATCCTCCCAAGTGCCACATACGCGCCTTGAACATTCTATTTAACTTTCAACACGATTCCTCCAATACTGTGGCGTAGAGTCAAGGCCGCTGCTTGCAATGGGAGCCCTGATCGGGATTCCACTGAAATCCTGCTCGCGTTTTATCAATCACAGCCCAGATGCCTCAGCTTTTGATTTCCAGCTTCAGATTCTTGTAAAGTAGAATGAACGCTTCAAGGCATTGGGAACCAATCTGTGTGCAGAATGCTCTTAACATCACTTTTCCAAGCGACCCTTCTTGAAGACTTTCCAAAGCCATCAGCTTGGGTTTCAGAGAAATAGGACCTCTTTTCTTGGGCATACGTTTTATTAGTCTATGCAGTATTGAATTGCATTTCATAATTACGATAATAAATACAACTGGCATAAATAGGTGTGGGAACAAACGCAACTGACTCTTAGGTACACAGTCAGCTGGTGGCAGTGGGGTATAGAGATGTTCTGTGGCCAGTGTGGTGTACAAAAGGAGTAGGAAATATGGGGCGATTGGGTGCATCCATGGGGCAAACGCTAGTAAGAGAGACTAATAGATTTTTAAGCCTGTGTCATCCATGTGATAATTCTAACGTTTTTCTGGCTTGTGTGTTTTTATTTTTTCTGTTGTTGCTGTTAAATTTTAAATGTATGCTCATTTTTGAGAGAGACCAAGCACGAGTGGGGGAGGGGCAGAGAGGGAGACACAGCATCCCAAGCAGGCTCCAGGCTCTCAGCCATCAGCACAGAGCTTGATGCGGGGCTCCATCTCATGAACTGAGAGATCACAACCTGAGCCGGACGCTTAACCAACTGAGCCACCCAGGCGCCCCTGTCGTTAGTGTTTTTAATATGCTTTCTTTTCTGTTCAAATTCATCAAGAGCAAAGATTGTTTGATACATTCTTCTGTCCCGGCCTTCGTTTCAACAATTGGCGTATTGTAGGTGCTCCACAAATAACTGCTGAAAGGTTCAGGGTTTTGTTGTATAAACTGTAATTTATTAAGGCTTATTTACATTATAAATGTGCAGATGACAAGGTGCATACAATTATATTTGGTATTGCAGTACTGTGCTAAACCATACTAAATTAAATAGGGCAAATGGGATTAATTGTTCTTTAATAATACGAATACTTTCAGCACAGATTTTCTCAGAATAACAGAATTCAGAGCTTGAAGACACTTCAGAAGTAATTTGCCGCAGGCAGGCAGATACAAAAACCATTTAAAGAACAGTTTGAATGTTATGTCCTTACTTTTCTTTTTTTTTTTTTTTTTTGCCTTTAGCTTATTTTTTTTCTTCCTTTTGATGTCCTAACAATATTTTCCTGTCCTTGGTGAAAAGTACTTCCCTCTTGTCAGATTTTTGAAGTCCGATAAACCTTGGAGTGAAGCACTGTTTCTATGAAATCCATCTGCCCTGCGGATTAGAAGGGGATGCGGTTGCGATGCTTCCACTGGGGTCTGCAGTCGGGTTAACCAGTGCCTACTTCAAGGCCACTGGCGTGGGCCGTCCCCCAAGGGTGTTTGAGTTGCGTTCCATGCCCAGTACCCTCGGGGCCCTCAGGGGAATGTAAGACAGCTACTCACTCAACAAGCACTAGGAGTCCTTCTCCGGTGAACCAGGTACTGTGCTGAGTCTTGACATAGAAGATAAACAAGCAAAACTGGGTTGTGTCCAGGGTGCCTGCCTGACTCTGCACGTGGAGCCTGCGACTCTTGATCTCGGGCTCGTGAGTTCCAGCCCCACATTGGGTGTAGAGATTACTGCAAAAATAAAATTTTTTTTACACTTATTATTGAGAGTGAGAGAGACAGACAAAGGACAAACGGGGAAGGGGCAGAGAGAAAGATACAGAATCTGAAGCAGGCTCCAGGCTCTGAGCTAGCGGTCAGCACAGAGCTCGACGCGGGGCCTGAACCCGTGAACCACGAGATCATGACCTGAACCAGACTTGGTCGCTCAACTCACTGAGCCATCCAGGTGTCACCAAAGATCAAAGCTTAAAAAGAAAAGTTACCAACCCCCAAACTTCGTTCTGTCCTCATCAGCTCAGTCATTGCAGAGAGATGAACATTTACGATAGAAGGTAAGCGCAGCCCGTACGTACAGAGTAATTTCCTCTGTGCAAGGAAAACGGAGTGCAGGGGCGGGGGTGGCTGGTGTTGGTATGTCAGAGTGGGGTTCCCTGGGGAGACCATTCCCCTTGATCGAAGTGTTGAAGGGTGAGTGGCCCCCAGGGGTCACAGTGGCCAGCAGAAGCTAACCCAGATCCTGAGCACAGACTTGTGGGGCTGGCTGGGGGTGGGGTGGGGGGCAGACCACAGATGAGAGCAGGAAAGAACTTCAGGTCACGGTCTTGGTTCCAGAGAATCACCAAAGGATTTTAAGCAGGGAAATGACAGATGGAGGGAAGCAATCATCTATCCAAGGAGATAAAAGGAACTGTTAGGATAGAGAATCCTTAGTGTCTAGTTGTCAAATTCCAGATGGAAGTCTAGAAGGAGTCTTGAGAAGGGTGGGATCTTGTAGCTTATCTGAAGCTTCTGGTGGACACTTGGGCTTGAGGTGTTTTGAGAAGAAGGGAGAGGCCGAAGGGTAGGGCAGAAGAGCGGTAGGAGTGAGTGGGGCTTGGCTGCTGGTGGAATCCCAAAGAAACTGGCTTGGCCGAGCGTAGCATGGGGGTGGGGAAGAGTAGGAAGGAAGATTGGGGAGGGACCCATTTTAATTACAAGCGGACACCTAGATGGGAATCTTGCAAAACCGTTGGTGATATTGTCTGGTGCCTTTTCTTTTCAAAGGATGAAGTGGAGAAGGAAGAAAGCCTGAGCCCGTCTGGGCTGGAAAGGGTCATCTTTGCTGTGACTCTAGAGAGGGTGGCTCTTGAAATGGAACCTAGTCTTGTCTATTTATTTGATTAGTGATATTAAAAGTGGCATTTTTCTTCCTTAAAGGCTTGAAACAATTCAGCAGCGCTGTGATCTGGGTCTGGAGTTTTCCTCGTGGAAGTGTTTAAAGTTACGTTTTAGGGGCGCCTGGGAGGCTCAGTCGATTAAGCATCTGACTTCGGCTCTGGTCATGATCTCATGGTTTGTGGGTTCATGCCCCACGTCGGGCTCTGTGCTGACACCTCAGAGCCCAGAGCCGGCTTCAGATTCTCTCTCTCTCCTCTTATCTGCTCCTCCCTTGTTCACGCTCTGTCTCTCTCTCAAAAATAACTATTAAAAAATTTTTACAAAGTCATGTTTTATATTTTTTTTCACAGAGATCATAGTGTTCAGATTTCCTCTTTGTTTCATTTTTGCTGAGTTGTGGTGAAGGACTTTATCTATTTTATCAAAGTTACCAACTTTGCGGACATAGATTGTTCATGATGTTCTTGTATTCACTGTTGGGTCCTTTCCTGCAGGACCCGTAGTGGTCACCTCCCCTCCCCCCACCCCCATTCATGCCTAGTGATGTAGGGAATGTGGATTTTATGTTTCTTGATTGATCTTGGCCAGTTATTTTAAAATGTATCTTGGTAGACTGATACTTATATCTGATAACTACATTGGATGGATGAACTGACCACATAATACAAAAAAAGTTCATTTTTCTAGTGATCAGAAGGTAGGATTTTAATGTTTACAAGTAATAACTGCTTCCTTTGTCAGAAAACAAAATCTGCCAGAGGAAAAAAGGCTGAAACCGGATCTTTTGAATTTTATTATATTAAAAAAATTTTTTTAAACTTAGAGTGAGAGAGTGCAGGTGGGGGAGAGAGGCAGAGGGAAGGAGGGGGAAAGAGAGAGAGGGAGACAGAAAATTCCAAGCAGGCTGCACACAGTCAGTGTGAACCTGATGTGGGACTCGATCCCACGACCATGGGATCATGGACCTGAGCCAAAATCAAGAGTCAGACATTCAACTGACTGAGCCACCCAGGTGCCCCTTGAATTTTGTTCTGAGTGGCTGTGTGTGTGTATCATTATATTTGAACTTGGTATGACCACATATATTGTAAAAGATGTAGAGTTGGAGTTACTGCTTAGTATTTGGTTGTCTGTTTATTGGTTTGTTTTCTGTAGGACTGGTAAATTCTGCTTTCTGTGCACCAGTGGATGTTTAGTAGCACCCTTTGTCACCACCCACTATGTGCTCATAACACTGTCCTCCCAGTGACAACCAGAAATGTCTCCAGACGTCGCCAAAGAACAATCGTTGAGGGGCAAAGGCGCCCCCTGTTGACAACCCTCCGCTTTAGAAGGCGAGAGAGTGAAACGATTTTTGTGCCTCATGGTCTTCTAAAATCTCAGCAGCGGTGTCGTTGAGGACTTAGTTGAGCACATTTACTGCACAGGGAGATCTCTGGTGAAAAGGGCGTTCGCCTTCCAGAAGAGATGCTTGAGTCTAGCTGAAGGAAGTTTGGGGTTTTGGAAAAAATTTTTAACCTTTCTCAACATCATCAGAGGGTCTGCAGACAGAATGGGGACCCTTGCAGGCCACCTAATTCACTCTTTGGAGAAGAATGGTGAGGAAACCATCTCATTGAGAACAGACACCTCGGGGGATGGCGGAGTGGGGAGGGGTGCGCGGCACCAGAGCCCCGAGAGGGCTGAATCTATAGGAAATTGATCCTGCTCACTAAAATTGCTTTGATCATCTTTTGTGCTCTTCATTAAGTAGAAAGACATGAAGGATCGAGTCTCAGTTTTGTAATCTCCTTAATTACCTTGATGGCCTTTCCATATTTAGAATTCATCTCCTTAGCTATAATCAAATCCACCCAGATTAAGCCTTTGAGGCAGCCTTCCTGCACGGTCTGCCCTGTCCTTAGAGTCTGTAGTCAGGGCTTTGTTACATTTTTCTATATGTTTGAGAGACACACGTGTCGTGAGAGGAAGAAGGACTCATTTCCGCCTTGTTGCTCACAGGGATCAGTTCCTGCAACCATTGATTTCCCCCACCCCCCACCAGGGAGACCTTAATTCAGTCTGTTCGGAGAGGTCTGAGCACGCTGGGAAACTAGTTCTCGTGTTAAAAAGCACAAGAACGTTGGAAGCGACGGTTCAAAGGAGCCTAGGAACTCAGCTGTTCTGTCTGTGCATCGGGTCCCTCTGTTAGGTTTAGGAATGTGATGTTTCACAACTCCCTGAAAAGAATGTTTAAACCGAGGGTTTAAAATGGCAGCTTGATTTCTGGCATCTGCTCCTCACACAAGGAGCAAAAGGATGGAGATGTAATTAGCAAAGGAATTCAGACCCTTAAGCTAACTTGATTCGATGCAGCACTTTATTTTATATTTTCGTTTGAGTTGTCTCATGTGGCATTTCTGACAGTTGCCATGGTAAGTAAAATAGAATTCAGAACATTAAAGAGATGAATTTCCATTTCATGAATTATTACTGTTCTGCAAAGCCAATGTCCTGGATTACCAAAAACTAGTTTGAGCTCTGTTATATAATGGTATCCTCACAAGAACTTCTAGAAGTTTTGTAAGGGGCATGGATTTTATAAAAAAAATCATTTAAAAATTTTCTATTGAGGGGCACCAGGGTGGCTCAGGCAGTTAAGCATCCAACTCTGGATTTCGGCTCAGGTCATGATCTCATGGCCGGTGGGTTCGGGCCCTGCAGCCAGGGTCTGCACTGACAGCGCGGAGCCTGCTTGGGATTCTCTCTCTGCCCTTCCCGCCCCTCCCCCATGCATAAATAAACAACCGAGATTTGCTATTGAAGCATATAAACACAAAAAGTGGGCAAACCGTAAGCATACAGCTTGGTAAGTTTATCCAAAATCAACCAGTATGTAGATTAAGAAGCGAAATGTTACCGGCCCAGCAGAATTCTCCTGTGTGCTCCGTTGGAGGCACCCAGGCCAAGGATCATCACTCCTAATTTCTGCCAACATACTTTTGCCTGTTTTTCCACTTTATATAAATAGAACCTTATAGGATAAACTCTGAGGCCTGGCAGCTTTTGATCAACATTAATAGTGTTATTCTGAAAGTTGGTGATGTTTTCTGTCTGAAAAATAGACTTGCTTCTAAATCACTATGGTTAAGGGTTGCCCGCATGGTTCATTTAGTTAAGCGTCCGACTTGGGCTCATGTCATGATCTCGTGGTTCATGGGTTCGATTCCCGTGTCAGACTCTGGGCTGACAGCGTGAAGCCTGCAGCCTGCTTCAGATTCTGTGTCTCCCTCTCTCTCTGCCATTCCCTAGTTCGCGCGCTCTCTCTCACAAAAATATTTTAAAAATTAAAAAGAAACATCACTATGTTAAAAGCACTTATTAAATGCCTTTGCACATGGAGGCATGCTGGGGAGTCCATAAACCGCTAGTTCCTACCTTCTGTTTTGAGTGGAAAACTTAGACACACCAGGTGTGAGAAGCCCTTCAAAAACAGTTGATGAGCCATGAGACAGGCACGTGAAAAGCATGCATATGGTTGAAGAGATCTCCGGGATAAGGTAGTCCCATTATTCCCCTGGGAAATGGGAAGCTCAGGATGGCAGAGTTGTAAATAAAGGGACGGTTGTAGGTGTTGCATATTTTCTTAGGAGCTGATCAATATAAATATCTTATGGCCTCGAGCTCTAAGGACGTGACAGATGTTGAGACCTCTTCCCGAGTAGATTGCCGAAGAGGATGGGAGTTTTACGAATTGTCAGAATTGACTGTAGTTGGTGGAGAGTTGGCAGGTGGCTCTGTCTAGTCCACTGCAAGGTTGGCCAATGGCTTGGAGGCCTGGGATAGTTTCTGGTCCGCATCCTGAAAAGTTTCAGAAATCGATAATGAAACCGTTTTTGCCAAATGAACTTCTTGGGGTGTTTGGACACTAACAAATAATCTGCCTTCATTCCTTTGGTGAGGACCAAGTTCCTCACGCGATGAGTGATGTCGTCAGCTGAGCAAACACTTTGTCATCACTCAGGACCGGCTAGAAATCGGAGTGTCCCAGCCTGCCAGGTAGTGGTATCCGTTTCCGTCCCGCCAACAGTGCGCGGACATCCGTCTCCATCTTCACCAGCGTTGGGTATTATCAGTAGTTTTTAATTTCTTCAAAACTCTGATAGGTATGAAGTGGTATTTCATTGTTTTTTTATGTTGGATGTTCCTAGACAGTTTGAAACTTTTTGGTAGGTTAATGGCCATTTGAGGTTTTCTCCTTCACTTATATCCTTGTTTTTTCTTACTGGGTTGTTGTGATTCTTTATACCTTCTAGATACTAATCCTTAGTTAAATGTGTCTACAATGTCCTCTTCCTCTCTGTAATCTTGTTGAATGTATCTTCTGTTGTAATGAATTTGTTTTATTGTATAAGTCCTAATTAATCTTTTCCTTTATTTTATGATTTGTGCCTTTTAATTTTGCCTTGTTTTAAAATTGTTCCTATATCCAAGGTCATGAAGATGTTCTTCTATTTTTCTAGGTTTTCTTTTAAAGTTTTTTTTTTTTTTAAGTAATGCTTTTCATTTTCCAGTTTTTATTCCATTGGGATTTTAGTTTTTTTTGGTATAGTAAGAGAGAGAATTTTTTTTTTTTTGCTGTCTTCTTTATTTTTGAGACAGCATTGGGAGGCGGAGGGACAGAGACAGGGAGACACAGAATCCAAAGCAGGCTCCAGGCTCTGAGCTGTCAGCACAGAGCTCGATGCAGGGCTCGAACCCACAAACATGAGATCATGGCCTGAACTGAAGCCAGAGGCCCAACCGACTGAGCCCCCCAGGCGCCCGGATAGAAATCTATTTTTATTTTGTACTTCCTATGCAGAAGCCACCAGGCACTTAATGGTTCATCCTTTCCCCACTGATTTTTTATAATACCATCTCTGTTTTAATTTTCCCTACTGTCCGTGCACGTACATCTGTGGGCTGTCTGTTGGCTGTGTTTCGCCATCTGTGTGCTAAGACTACACCATCCTGATGTCTGTGGGTGTATAATAAAGCTGGGTATCTCCCAGGAGAATTCTGCTTCTCTTTTTCTGCTTTAAAAGTGCCTGAAATAGTCTTAATTTTTTTTTTTCTTGCTTTTGGAATTGGCTTTTCATGTTCCACAAACATCCCTGTTAGGATTTTGTGTGGGATTACAGTGAATCTACACCATAATTTCCATGACAGTCCATGTATTTACCATATCGAACCTTCCATATGTATCCATGATAACAACTCTTCATCCCATTACATCTTCTTTTATATTCCCCAGTAAGGTTTCTGCACACCTTAAAAAAAAAAAAAAAAAAAAAAAAACGTATTAAAGGTCCCTCCTAGTTTCTGTGACTTTTTTATTTTTTTTCTTGAATCCGTCAGTGTCCAACCTAATTCCATGGGCTGTCATGGTGTCCCTCCACAGGCCTTCTGGAAGTTTTATAGAATGGATACACTTCTTGAGATTGATGTAGAAGCTGGTTCTTGGCTCCCCGGTACCAGCCTGGTCCCAAGAACCAAAGCAAAGGGAGGGAGGTATCTCTACTTCAACCAACCGTTGACATACTATAACAAGACTAGATAAGAAAACCTTCAATATGTTAAAATGTGGGTTTCTTATAAAAGAAAAAGAAGACCCGCTTGGGCCCCATTACAAAGACCAAGTTTATATTCAGGATGCAAATTCTTAGCTGGAAGAGAAAGGAAAAAAAGGGAATTTTCCACTAATCTGTTTGAGCGATGCAGCTAAGGTAGCCCTAGAGTGATTTAAACGGAGTGTTACGTCCTCATTTGGTGATGTTCTTCAAGAAAGTGAACTTTGGCCGACTTGAGATTACCCAGTTTCCCTAAGTAGTTTAACGGAAAACTTTTCCTGGAATATTTCCACATCACTGTTCACCCTTGAAGAGGAGGCCAGCATCGGGCTGGAGCACAAGCTTGATTTATTCCAGAAAGTGGTTTATTCAGCCGTCAAATGAGATTATGTGTGTGGGTACCCATCACTTCACAGAAATCTTCTCCCACAAGCCCTCACACTTTTGTCTGTTTGGAGGCAACAGCAATCACAAACTGAAATTCTCCTAGAACATATTTTTGGAAATGCAATTTTTAATAATAGAGGGTTGTTAATTTTTTACTGTTGATGATGGCCAGAACAAGACTGGATTGTCGGACACTCCCTTTATACTGCCATCCCTGGGCACCACCCCCCACCAGCCGGCACGCACACACCCCTCCATACATTTATTTTTGTTGTTTGAAGTTCATATGTATTTTTTTCAGTAATCTCTACACCCAGTGTGGGGTTCGAACTTATGACCCTGAGATCATGCATGCCAGCTGGGCACCATGTTGGGTGTGGAGCAACTCAGAAAAAACAAACCCAAAACCACCTCCGTACATTTAGACTTATGTAATCTTGAAAAGACCCAGTCATAGAATCCATTCTTCAAATTCACCTTTTTTTTGTTGTTATGTTTTTCTCCTGGAGTGGTCTCTTGATGTAGAAACTCCAGAATTTAAAAAAAAATAATTTTAAGTTTATTTATTTATTTTGAGAGAGAGAGAGAGCGTGCAACTGTGAGCCCACAGGGGAGGGGCAGAGGGAAAGGAGGTCAGAGGATCTGAAGCAGGCTCTGTGCTCAAACCTATAAAATGCAAGAGCATGACCAGAGGCAAAAGCGACCAACCTTGAACCAACGGAGCTACCCAGGTGCCCCATAGAATTTTTTAAAAAAATGTTTATTGGGGGCGCCTGGGTGGCTCCGTCGGTTGAATGCCTGACTTTGGCTCAGGTCATGATCTCATAGTTCGTGTGTTCAAGCCCTGCCTTGGACTCTGTGCTGGCAGCTCAGAGCCTGGAGCCTGCTTCCTATTCTGTGTCTCCCTCTCTCTCTGCCCCTCCCCTGCTCATGATTTGTCTCTATGTCTCAAAAATAAATAAATGTTAAAAAAAATGTTAATTTATTTTGCGAGAGGAGTGGGGGCGGGGCAGAGAGAGAGGGCGAGAGCAAGCAAGGAAGGGCCGAGAGAATCCCAAGCATGAGATCACGACCTGAGCCGACATCAAGAGTTGGATGCTGAACCAGCTGAGCCACCCGGGCGCCCCTAGAAAGTCTAGAATTTAAAATTGAAATTTGGAAGTGCAAGTTAAGTTCTTTTAATTTTTTGTCATTTTAGCGGTTTAGGGATTTGAACAAAAATGGTGGCATTTCTACTTTGTGAATGAACTGTGGTTTCCTCAGTCTAACGGGACAAGTGAGAGGTCATTAAAAGGAAGAGGAAAACGACGGATCAAAGTAGCCATGACACAGTGGGTTGTTGGTTGGAAGCCACCACTTGGTTGGTGGCTTGAACATGTTTGACTTGCTGCCTGAGCAGGCTCTTTCCTCAGTGCTCAGCGGCAGTGTCTGGTAAGTCAGAGCGTCAGTCTTGAGGGACTGGTGAGTCGTGAAGACCTCAGATTCTTTAAGAAGCAAGGAACGACTTTTTTGGTTTGAAGAAGAGTTTGTCAGTCAGTCCGACGGTTCCCATCTAAGGTCGGTTTTGCCCCCCGGGGGAATAGTTGGCCATGTCTGGAGACCTTTCTCGTTGCTACAGCTGGGGTATGGAGGTGCTGCTGACCTCTGGTGGGTGGAGGCCAGAGATGCTGTCAACGTCGCACAGTGCCCAGGACTTGCCCCTCCCCTCACAGAGAATCCTCTGGACCCCATCGTCGAGTGTCTAGGTAGGGGCGCAGACTGAGACTGAACTTCGGAAGGCATGAATAGACCATCTTTACAAACCTTTAAGACTGTAGCCTGTGGGAAGATTTGGGTTTGGGGCTGGAGACACCAAGTGAAGGGACTGGACGTGCCTAACTACTGGCGCTCGGATGGACCCACTGGTTGAACTCCATTGATGTCCAGTGAATTCCTACCACAACCGAGGCTTCCTTTATGGTAATGAGACAAATGATCACATGTATGATATGAAATGGATCATAATTGGATTCAGAAAATTCTCTTTACCTGAAAGTTTTTACTTATTGGACAACCTCTTTCCAGCAAACTCTCAGATGCTCAGGTAACCCGGGGTGGGGGGGAGGGGGTGGTGGTGGTGGGAATAAAAGAGCATAGAACATTGAGGTGAACCGATGATTGTTTCCTTTACCATTCACCTTGAAGCAACAAGTTTATTACCCTTTCCACTTTCTTCTGAGAGCTGCTAATGAATAGCATGATGGCTGATGGAGGGATCTTATTTCCCTTCATCTCTGGTGAAGGTCTTGACTTGAGACCCATGAAGTAAACCATACGGGGCCGTTCTGGCATCCAATATGGCGTGTTCATATGGTTTGATCTAATATAGCCCAGCTGTCCAACAAGCTAGAATGAAGATGGTGGCTGGAATATTCCCCCCCAAGGGTCATTTCCTGCCTGGCCCTGTGGTGAGACTGAAGAAATCCCCATTCATTTCTCTCCCCACCCCCGCCCCTCCCCCTCCGGAAATGTTGTAGATGGTGATTATAGCTTCCTCCTGATTAGTCTTTCAAGGATTCTGGCTTTAGTTTTCTCTGTCCCCAAACCTGGGGGTTCCCTCCCAGATACTTAGGAACTGAAGACCGCGGCCCTTGGCAACCTCTTTGATGAAGCGAAGAATCCTCCCCCAGTTTATCTGCTCAGTAAATGTGGGTTTGCGTGTGCTACGTTCTCTTTGAGTGTGTGGTACCCCTATGTGGGTCATGGTTAAGTATGGTACTGAGGGGGGCCTGGGGGGCCCAGTTGGCTAAGTGTCCAACTTCAGCTCAGGTCATGGTCTCGCACTTCATGAGTTTGAGCCCTGCATCGGGCTCTGTGATGCTGGTGCAAAGCCTGCTTCGGATTCTGTCTCCCTCTTTTTGCCCCTTCCCCTTCTCAAAAGTAAATAATAAAAACTTAAAGGAGGACATGGAGGAAACTGTGTCTATGTTCAGTGTGTTATTTTGCTTAAATGTAACAAATGCTTCTCGGTAGCCTAATATTGGCATATAAAAGTGACTATTCAATCTTTGCAGGAAAGTTTTCCCTCTATATCTTGAGGAGAACTTGGTAAAAATGTCTTTTCTGGAAGAGAGTCAAGTTTTTATGTCCATGCACTTTAATTATTCCCGAACATATTTATACCTCTCTTCCTGTGAATGTTTAGTTGGTGCCTCTGACTTTGACGTCTTTGTGAGAAAAATCCAATATAATTTCACACACTGAGGCTTCTGTGCAGCTTATTTGAAAGTCTTATTCCTTTGTGTGATTTCTATAAAACTGCTAAACATTCATGAACATTACTTGAAATGAATAGATTGGTCTTTGAGGGTGACATTAAGAACGGTAAAACTCATCTCAGTTTCCTAGAATTAAGAGTTCATCCTCTTTGGAAACAGCAAGTAATCAGGACCCAGTTTGTTAGAGTGCTTATCCTTAGATTTGAAAGCAAGTGTGGGGCGTTGGATGGCCCAGGCGTTTAGGCATCTGACTTTGGCTCAGGTCGTGATTTCAGTTTGTGAGTTCGATTCCTGTTTCCCTCTCTCGCCCCCTTCTCTCGCCCCCTCTCTCCCCCCTCTCTCGCCCCCTCTCTCCCCCCTCTCTCGCCCCTCTCT